>DWAJ01002948.1:0-15970 GCA_018238005.1 Eurema mandarina
ACATAGCCATATAAATCTTCTTTGAAGTAAAAAATATTTCCTAGGTAAAATGTAAAATTGAAATGCATATGTAATACCTTTCAGATCTACAACTTGGGGAGTTACTTCATGATGGACACCTTTTTGGTTTATTTGAAGCCATGTCAGCCATTGAGATGATGGATCCCAAGATGGATGCCGGTATGATGTGTAATAAAGGAAATCCGAAACCTTTAAATTTTCAACAAGCTGTGGCGGTAACATATATTTTATATTTAAATTAGTGTTGCTATGATTTATTACCTGAGTATTTTGGAATATTTACTGCTATCAGTTATATTAAATATTCCTGATTTCTCATAGCATGTAGGTGATATAACACCATATCATATTTAATTAAATTTATATAACATCATGTAATATTTATATTTTGATTTATTCATATAATTACAAATAATTAGCAGTCATAATTGTTTCTCTTATTAATTTATTCAAGCTACTTCAGGCTACTTCTTTCATTATAATTAGTGGAACAGATAATCTAAGTGGGTTTTATTTAATTTTCAGTGTGGCAAATTAAAAATTGATGATCTGGAGCCCAGTGAACTGATAGGTATAATAGATGCTACCATGGCTTGCATAGTATCTTGGCTGGAAGGCCATTCACTAGCTCAGACGGTCTTTACTAACCTTTATTTACATCAACCTCATTCTATTCCAAATAAGCTTTTGAAAGCTTATTGTATTGCCGTGTATAAATTGTTGGATTGCATCCGAGATTGCATTAATAAGTAAGTAAAGTAAAAATTATTTTGGTGAGGCTTTAAGGTTATTTAAAAGATTTTGGCAGTGTGATCTAGACTTGATATATCTGTGCTTCCATAAAATTAAATAAAGAGAAATTGGGGTCTATAATAATATATTTATATAATAAAAGTACTAAGTACTTTAAATTAAAACTATTCTGTAAACTATTTATTGAATTAATGAAATGTATTAATTGCTTTAGGGCCCAGGTATTTGAAGAGGAAGATTTTCTACCAGTCGGCTATGGTTATAGACTTGGGTCTAATCCTCAATCAGGCAACACCTATGATGCCAGCCTCGAAGTAACTGAACAGAAATGTATTGCCATGTTAAGGGAACAAGAAGAGGAACTTAACAAAAAAGCCAAAAGTATTGATGATGAGGTATGTAGAAATAGTGAAATTGAATAAAAACCTTACAATCCAAGTTTTTCATTATAATTTGTTTTGTCATATTATATTTGTAACTTTGTTGTGAAACCTGAGAATTTGTATTTAAACTCTGGTATAAAATATTTAATATCAAAATCTAAAACAGAGCTATACTCAAAATATTTAAATTTCATGATAACTCATAAACATAACTCTTTTTAACAATTTTTCAAGGATTATTATTTAAAACTTGAATTTTATGTCTGAAAAAAAATTTTTAGGCAAATAGCGGATGGGCAGCTCTTGCAGTAAGAGTTAGATTCACTAGAATGTTCTACCAAGCTCTTCTCTTGATAACTAAGCGAGACTCACAATCCGGCGCGGATTGTGTAGCATTGCTCAATGGGTGTTCGGAAATGATGAAGGTTATTATTAAAACTGCAGGAAAAGGGACTCAGCCTGTTGAAAATTGTAAGACATTTATATATTTAAGGAAATTTAATATTCTGAGTAATTTATTGGAATTAGTTTTCCAATAAAAGTAATATTGAAATAGTTTATAGAACATTTAAATTTTTATTTTAAACAACCTATTTCATATTATTCTTGGTAAAAACTGCTTTCTAAATTCTACATCAGTGTTACATAAGTGGTCATAGTTCCATGACAATTCGATAGAATACATGACTTCAAGGTAGAACTAGATATATAGTTTATAGTCCAACATTTCTAACTCACCCGTCCTTAGCGCAGCTGAACCATCGCCTGGCAAGGAGTCATGTGCTGTTCAAAACCGCCTGGCATTGTACATTTTCATTCTGAAATGTTTACTTACCTATAAAAATTTAACTTTATAGCACAAAGTTTATTTTACTTCATCAATTGTACTCCTTTTGATTCGCCTGTCATGTACTTCTGCACATCATTATCGCCTGTCAATTTTTTTTAACATGTACAATAAATAACTTATTAAATTTTGAAATTCAACCTATTAAATTTTGAAACAATTTTCTTGAAAGTTAAAAAATAAAGGGGCTGATGACGTGCAGGGTTGACGCAAGCCAGATCATGGCCTTTAGCATGCTATAAACTATAGGTATACAAATTTCTAACCTTACAGGACAACCGTTACTTCCAGGGTTCGTTAGCTCTCCAGCTTGATAACATTAACTGTTTTGTTTTACAGCTGATGCACCAAATCCAATGGGATTTGAACCAATGATTAATCAGCGCCTTTTGCCACCTACATTTCCACGGTATACTAAAATAAAACCGCGCTCAGAAGCTTTACAATATTTTGATGAACTTGTCACAAGATTACGACATGCTTGGAAGATTACATCTTGCACTAATTTTCATACAGCCTTGGTATGTTTAAAACTGCTATATTCGATTAAATTTAATACTTAAATACATTCTTGGAAATAAACCCTTTATTGCCATTATTTGTTCATTCATACTAAATACAATATTTTGAGAATTTATTCAAATTTAGATTTACTCTAAAAATGCCTATTAGGCATCTTATTTAATTAGTTATTTACATCAATGAATAATGGATGAGTTTTAATTCCTATATATACTAATCGCAAACAACCATAATTTCAGGACTTTTTCATGGAATTCAGTCGTCAGCGTGCCTGCATTTTATCTAGATCGGCACTCCAACTCTTATATCTTAGTCCATCACCGGCATCTATGGCTTCTATGGCCCAAAGTGCTATGAATAATCCAACTGGTCAACCGAGACCGCATCATGTGTTTATTGAAATACTGAGAGAATCAGTCAAGAGTTTTGTCAACCCACCAGCTTTAACTGCAAAGTCAGGGACTGGAGCCCCACCGGTAATATCCACCTTTTTTGAGTTTTTACGGTTTAGTACATATTAACAAAGAAAAAATCTTTTTTAATCCATAAGATATACACTATTTAACTTTTGTTTAAGCAACACACTTGTAGTCTGTATGTATTCATATAAACCATTGGTATTTTTGTTATTTTTATTTAAATTTATCTAAATTTTGTTAAAAATTACTTATTGGTACCCATCTCACATAATGAACGTTTATATCTTTAAACTGCGCAACGTTATTAATACGATTTATATATGTAACATATCCATATGCCCCCGGGGGGCCTAGTTATAATATGTATTGTTTTTTGCTTAGGCTCGCGAATTCGTGGAGAATTTCCTAGCGCGATGTGTGCGTCCCTTCGCGGTGCTACTGCAGGTGTGCGGACACAACCGCGCCAGACAACGGGACAAACTTGCTTTGTTGCTCGATGAATTTGCCGCCTTGCAGGAAGAGGTACTTTTTAGAAGCTTTATCTATTATTATTAGAGATGCGCCGAGTAACACTTTTGCCGTGTAACGAGTACCGAGTATTACTCGGCTTAATTTTATTTCAACCGAGTACTCGGCCGAGTAACTCGGCTCAATCAAATTCCCATTTCGCGTTTAAACAAGTAAAATCAGACCTAGTTTTCCAATTACGTATATCACTAGAGCGCATTATGCGACATAATGCTTAATGTTAAATGTTTCAACTACTGTCGGCTCACGTTAATACAGCCCTCACCCCGGTCCCCGCCCAAACCTTCCAACTACCAGTCGCTTGATTGTTTGCAAACAGACACGTCACGTAACAAGATAAATGGAGCGAGCCCAGGAGATGCAAAAAAATATACTTGATTTATAAAAACTTTAATTATAAAAGAATACAAGATTACTAAAATTAACTTAATATTAAATTAGTGACGAGTATCGTGCTGGGGTGGCTCTGGCGGCGATGCTCGGTGGCCTTCCGGGTGGTCCGATGTCCCAATTAATGCATCGCGGTGGCCGCGATACCGCGAAACACACCTGTATGATGTTGCCCAATTAGGTATTGCTAACTCGGCAATACCTTAGGGTTCCGCTACCATAACTCACTTCTGAGTCTTGTTATTAGAAAACAATTATAAATCCATCGATTATAAAAGCAATGAGAACTCTGATAGTTGCTTGTTTACACGACCGTGTCAGCATTTCGTGAAAGAACTCATTCGTGGACGTTAGCATAATACTATTTCAGAACTTGTGGTTACAAAAGCTTTTGTTGGTCTAAACATATTTATCATATCCAAGAAATATTAAGAAATTTAAATAAAATGATTTTTTTACAAACGAGTTTTATTAGATGTAGCGAGATGTGGTCTAAGTGATGGCATGGCTACTTAAGAGCCTATTTACCCTAACGCTAATAATTAATAGATAATTAATAGGTACACTAATAATAATCTACACTAATATAATTTTTCTAATTTACTGCAGCGATGAAGATGGAATGCAACCGTTCTTTAACGAAACACCTCATGCGACGCCATCGGCGACTACCGGTAAATATTGAATGAAGAAGTTATCTATATTTGAGTGTGTTTGGACGCTCTTATCACGAATATTCGACGTCGGAACCACCAATAGTATTTAATCAGTTAAAGATAATATAATATAAACAAAAAAATATGCCTTAAATGTCGTATGTTTGTCGAAAGTTGTGCTTGTGTTTATTTTATATGTATTGCCATATTTGACTAATTGCTGCTTTGTAAACAATAGCACGAAATTGTTTTATAACATTCCGATGAACTCATTTTTTTTAAATATATCCTTATATACAAAGCAGTAATGTGAACTATTTTTTATATAGTTCACGTCATAAAAATATCATAATTATTAATAGAATTATATTAATATCAGTGACAATGAACGCGAACTTATTGAAAGATAAATGTTTCCGCTTTTTGACCTTGACCAATCTGAATGAGTTGCATGCTTATTAGTTTTTTGTTAACAGTTTACTGAATATGACGTCTCAGTTTGCTCATTTGTATAATTATTTAGTGATTTCAGTGACGAAGTGTTTGTTAAATATTTCAGCACAAAAGACGACGTGGGGTGAGACGGAAGCCTCAGCGCAGTTTTCTTACTCGTTAACCGAAGACAATACATACATATCTACAACAGCGCCTTCAAAAACATATTCATCATACATAGAACCGCCAGTAACCACTAAACAAGAAATTTATCAAGACACAAACTATCAAACGTACGACTCACAATACAATGAACAACAGCAATTTCAATCGTTTGATACACAGCAGAACCAGTTTTATAACGAAGATCAAAATCGATACATCGACCAAAAGCAAGAGCTAAATTATCATGACCATTACAATCACCAGTATAAAGATGAGCAGATCACAAATCAACAGTATGATCAACAACAAAGCTATCATCAAGATCAAGACATTTATCAAAAACAGCATGATCAGTTCAAAGACCATCAGTACAACCAACAACAAGACCAATATCATCAGCAAGAACAACAGTATAAACAACACCAAGATCAATATCATCAGCAAGACCAACACCAATATCAGGATCTCCAGCAACAGCAACAATATGAGCAACAAAACACAGATCACAACCATCAGCTACACTATGAGACACAGCAACAGCGGCAGTATGAGATCCAACAACAACAGGAGTATGAAAAACAGCAACAAAATCAGGAACAGTTGCGACAGCAGCAGCAGCATCAGCAACAGCAACAACAACAACAACAGCAGCAACAAGCACAACAGCAACGTCAACAACAAGAGCAGCAAAAACAGCCTACACAACAATTACAAGCTACAATGATGACGGGTGCAGCTACTTTAGGATCGCTAATGGCAGGTGGAGCTAAAAAGTTAGGAAGCTTTTTCGGTGCAGCCGCTGCAGCAGTAGCTGCCCCTGCTGTTACCCAGCCTCCTACGGCAGCACCTGTAACTACCGCTCCTATAAGTGAATTCACATCTATAGCTCCACCGATATCAACTATCACGACATCGGCAGCACCGGTTCCTGCTACAGTTGCTGAAGTATCACAACCCTCAGTAACAAGTGCGACTACTACTGCTCCTACGTTACCACGAACTCCTTCGTTAAGAAGACAAGAGTCCATACAACGACCGTCAGTGCGTCGAACACGGACATTGCCCGAAGCGCCAGATGATTTTGCATCTAGCTTCGATGAAAGTGCCTACGAGGATGAGTACCATAAGACTGAATTAGATCAAGTAGAGCGCGATAGGACCTCCTTGGATAGGTTTCGTGATGAGGAATTTTCTCACGATGCGATTCCCGAGGATGTCACCGAAGAAAGGAGGATATCTGATGAACAAACTCCTAGTATACAAAAGACTGCATCACCGACCAGGGCTGGTTCAATTGCGAGAAAACCCTCTGTCGATAGTTATCATAGTCAAACTCCGTCTGTTCTTGATAGAAAAACTTCACAAAGTTCTTTTGCGTCGCATCAATCACATCAGTCACATCAGTCACACCAAGAAGAAAGACTTTCTATAACAACTATGCAAGAAGGTCAGTAACTTTATTTGTATATAGTTATATTATCATTCATCGTCTCGCGTCATTTTTTTTTCAACCATTTAAACATGTTTCATAATTTGCAGAATCTACGACTGAAAAAGCAAAAGTGACATTCCAAGACGAAAGAACGACGTACCACGAAGTTCCAGATGAAAACGCGTTTCGTGAGCCCCAAGAGTCCTTCGACGAACAAGGCACGGAGTTCCAGGATGACGAGCAGTTTCAGGACGAATCCTACAGGGACGAGAAGTTCGAAGAGCAGGAGCCTTTCCAGGAGCCAGACGAACAGTATCAGGAAGAAGAATTTCCAGAGCGACAGGATGAAGTGTTGGAATTTGAGCCGGAACAACCCAAGCTCACGCCAAAGCAAAGATGGCATCGGGCGTACAACAAGATCGTCATGCAATTGAACGTGAGTTTTTTTTAATCTTTCCAAGACAATGAAACAGATTTAACAGTAAACTATGTTGAATATTATGATCTTATTTACTTTATTTGTTTGTAACGAATTTTTTTATTATATAAAATCTATGAGATATTTACTTTATTATTTTAAGTTATATTGATTCTGATGGTTTTACGTTTATGTTTGGTTTGGCATTAGATTTGATTTAAACTATCTATTGTTTTTATCTATATATTTGTGGATGTATTAAATAATATCTGTTTCATTAGTCGTACAGTTTTTATTTTAATACAATGTAAAATGGAGAATTAATGTTTGTTTACGATGTGTTAGAAGTGTGAAGTTTTAGCTTTTCAATTTGGGATTAAGGTAAGTGAATCAGTAATTATCGATTTACTCGTAAATTAAAACTGAATATGCTGAAACATATAACTACTAAAATAATAATCAATCAATACAATTATTAAAGCAAAAAAAAATTGGACGGATTACCACATCACGACTAATTAAAAAAATTTTAATAATAGTAAGTTCATAACAAAAAAATGATTTTCTTCGTGGCAATATCTTTATTATTTAACAATGGGACTTCGTGTAAGCGAATACCGCTTTAATTTAATAACAATTTTTAGATAAATCATAAAACAAAGCCAGTTAAAACTGACGTTAATTAGAGAAATAGACAGATTATAACTCTCAATATCAAGCTGAGTAATGTCATCGATAAGCAACGTCCCGCTGTGTAATGTGAAAATGCTGTTACCACTATACCGCTTACTGATCTGACCTTGTCTTCGATATACTTTTTAATCCGTCTTACTTTTAGTCCTTAGTTTAGATAAATATAATATTTGTCGATGACTGTAGTGTTAAAGAAAATAAATAAAGAAAAAAAATCTGTAGTACAAATATTGTTCAATAACTTCACGTTGTTCACGTAAACTTTTACGCAGAAATCACGGAAAGCGTGAGAATATTGTAATTAGGTCAACAGTGTAATATTTTCATTTTAATGAACGTTTTCGGTAACAGTACACACCGATAAGTTTTCCTAGCGACACGTATAAACCGCCAATTAAGCAAATAAACATTTCAAAGCAATAACTAGCTATTAACACATTTATGAGTCCTTTATTGGTAAAGGTTATATCTATTTGCCTCACCCAAGAATTCTATACTGAAAGCTCGACAGCTTTTAATCCTATTTCTAAGCTCGTAAGATCCTTTTCTACATTCATCGTGATTCAATTTGTTCCGATCTAAATTAAATTGACCCGCTTTCGACATTTTTTGATAAATTAGTGCTTAAGATTTCTCATGTGCGAGTTTGTGGTAATGTACTTTACACACCCTCGCTTCTAGCGTCCCGCGGGGTAAGTGGGGCCTCCCGCCGGCTCCCATGACGCCTTTGAACTCAATCACCTCATTAGTTCAACTCAGTTATTTTATCCATAGACGAATCTACGCCCGCCTCAGTTAGAAACCGAACTTTGTAACGTTCACACACCTCAATGATTATGGAGGAAAAATATTCTCAATTTAAATGTTCAGGGTTCGTCAATGTTGAATAAGCGAAGGCGACGGAAGCGCGCGAGGACGCCGTATCGCTATCCTGCGGGCGGCCGTGGCCCTAATGTTTGCGTAGCGCGTGCCACTATCAGCAATTTGTATGCAAATTCACTTCACTTCAGGTGTAAACGCTTAGTACTGGTTTCATCGCCGTCGATATCACCTGTTCTTTCTAGTGACTTTAAAATCCTTAAACGATGGTTCGAAGTCGCAAGACTCAAGCAGCTAGCGAAGCTGATGTGCGCCGCGATCAGAGTTTTGCAAACCGCTCAAGCGGTTCGCGTTTGAGAGTGCGGCGTGGTTCTAGTTTGACGGATTTGGATAAATTGCGGTGTAGTACGGGGTCAAGCGGAGGTGGTTCGATAGGTGATCTAATGAACATGTTCAGTGGAAGTGCTACGTCGGTGGGTAGTGACAGTTTAGTGGCTCGGACGGTGCCCTTGGAGACTGTTCGTAGGCACATTCCGCCCGTGTCGACGCCGCCGCCGCGTCCGCCGCCCTCTCCGCTCATACACACGTCACGGCCTGTGGGACCCCTAACTATGGCTCAAAGGACTTTACGTTTCAGTAGACTGTTAAAGTACCAGCCCTGTTCTACGGATGTTTTTATTGTTCTGGTAAGAAATATTTTTTGGACTTCCCCACAAGAAGTTCAATAATAAATAAACAGGAGAAGCCCTTAACATTTATACAGTAGGTACTCATGTGAAAATTATGTTTAAAACTTACTAATTAACGGAATGTTCTATAGAGAGATGGATACGATTTATTAAGCCTTCACGGATATCTAAATGTCCGCTTAATACATCTCAATAAACGCTTTTTATCTAATCGTATTATATCATATTATCTACTATGATATAATATTTTGCAACTAGGTATAAAACATTAAACTAAAATGAATCCCTAAATACTGTCAATCGCTTTTATTATTTAAAAATTTCGTGGGCAATATATTATACGTTTACAAATTTAAAATTGTAATTTTTTTTTTCATGTATAATATATTATCATTATCAACGTTTAGAGTTAAGATATCTTGTTATGTTAAATGTGTATTCTTGACAAGTCGACTGTCCCTCAAAGGATACAATAAGCTTCATTAATAGGAATTTTATTGAATACATAAAAAATGCAATTTAGGTTAATAAGATGCTGGGTTTCACGATATACTTATCGATGCTTTTAAATAAACAGACGCAGGAAGACGTGTTCGCAAGAAAGGTCCTTGAAAAGTAATAACTGTTTTAATTTTAAGAGAATAAATTAGTTTAATGCTGTCCCTTGTAAAAGAAAATGTTGTGCAAAATGATGAAATTCGTGTATGGAAATTATAACAATATATAAATATTTAAAATATTTACTTTTTTATTTTTATATTATGAAGTTTATCGACTTAACTAAACTAATTATTGTATTACTGTTGAAATATTGAAGATTTATTTTTAAAGAAAAACACAGTGACAAAAATATCAACTGAATTAAAAATAAACACATACATTTCGCAGTTGTCTGCTATGAATATAACGATTAAATACATAAGAATTTCGACGATTACCTCAATTATATTAACGTATGCACATAAATAATTGATTCCATCGAAATTCGATTCATTAAATTCGTAAAAGCAATGAATAAAAAAGCATATTGGCTTTAATTTAACGCGATTCCGTTCGGCGTTAAATTGTGTTTATTATTTGCATATGAATATTTGAATAATGAACGCGAAAGTGAGATTTCGTAAAGATGAATATCAGAACATGTGTTCTGTGATCCGCAGTTTCACCTTCTTTAAATTGAATACTATTTTTGTTCAATGTTTAGGGTAAATAAAAAAACACACATAATGTGGCAATATATTGGTTTGTAAATTGTAAATTTTCAAAATTGGTTCAATAGATTCAAAGATTACCTTCCAAAGACAACCTCACTAAATTTACCTCTTTTAAATTGTCGAATAGACAAGAGATGGCTAACGTAGCTGTAAAACTATTTTGAATCAAACAACACTCTTCTACAAATCATTTATTTAAAACTCTAATCCATTCCAAAGCTTTATCTACACTTAGCTAACTTTACAATTACTATTAACAATACTACTACTTCTAATATCAAGCATACTTCTTCATGAACTTCAACAAATATTTCAGTTTTGGCATCTCAATATTGTGGATACATCTATTGAAGTCTCCAATGACTTTAACAGAATGCGTCATCATCCTAGATATAATGTCCTTGAGACAAACACTTAAGTCGGAGACTTCTTTAAATCCATGGATGGCTATTTCTGCCATGACTACGGGAAACGGTGATGTTTCGTAGAGAAACTGAAATAAAATTACTAACATTAATACTTATCCATTTTTAGACCTCAAATTTTTAAGGGTTAGTTAAAAGTTTTATTGTGCCTCATGTCCATTTAGCAGCTATTTAATCGCAGACTAATCTACCAAAGGGGAAACATTAAAACCGCTAAAGTTAACACGGACCCGTAAATCTATCTTCAGCCATAATAAAAGTCAAACTTTCAAATGATCGACCCTTTTTGCGATAAAAAACGACTAGACTACCATGCAATGGACACGCCATATCAGGAAATTTTCAATTGATGAGGCGTCTAAGCATATTATAGAAAGATTGTTGCAATTATACTATCAGTAAGAATGTATTGACGTTTAAGAGGCGTTATGTATACCGATAAAGTAATATTAAACATAATGAGCTAAGTACAAACCACAGTCCTCTCGAGGTCTTGACTCTCGTGTGAGCAGTTTCCACCGACTTGTTGTTGTTTCTGACACTCGAATAACTTCGACGCTGAATATTTCTTCAGATTCTCCAAAGTTTCAAAGTGAACTTGCAATTTCTCTAGAATATCAATCAAATAGTTTTATCAAATTTCTTATATAATATCGGTACTTAATTTTACATTAATCTCTGTTGACTTTACTTCTTTTTTTACGAACATCTAGTAAAGGTACACCTTGTCGATAATAATGTGTGTAGTTGCAGTGTCGCCATATATAAAACTCTTAATTGTAGATCATATACAAAATTGTCAACAATAAACGTGTAATAACCTTCTTTGTATCTAATAAATAAAAATTATTTGCGAAGACACAAAATTTCTCCTCAAGAAAACACTCGAATAAGTCTGTAAGTCAGTGTACTGTAAATATCGTCGTTAGATGCTAAAAAACATGTACAAACATGTTATCGGCTTTATTGGAATACAGTTCAGTGATCAAACAACAAATCTGTTTTTTCTTTTCTGTGTCGATAGTTCTAGTTATTTTAAGCTTATTGCGATCTAGGCTTATGTTTCGCGTTTCATAATTTCAATACTACATACATACAATTTATTCGTTTCTATGGTGTTTTAAAAAGTTACATAATCCTATTTCACGTAGGCATCATACGAGTATATACTTTTAAATACTGAAATCCTTTTCAAACGTTGAAATTGTGAGGTAAACAGTATTCCCTATTTTATGTTTTACCTACTATAAATATGCAACTAGAATAATGAATTTTAATATAAAAGCATATTTAGAAGACAGTCTAAGAGTACCTACGTATTTCTAGAGTTACCACTAACTAATACCTTAAAAACGCGTGTATTTTGTAGCCTCTCAAAAATCCTCCCACAGCCGTTGAAGTCAGCTTCGATATTATTGTACAAACATCGGTTTGTTATGAACACATCCTGTATTGTTTCCAACGGACATACATGTAGATAAACAAGGAAGACTGTCGCAAAATATCGGAGCACACACCGGATATAGCGTAAACGTTGAAAACGCAGACTTAAACAGCTTAGAGGATTTTCACATAGCAAAAATAGAGTCATGTGTTTTTTCATGAGGATTTTTGAAACATTTACAAATTTTAAAAACTATATTTTTATTAGTATCATACATCTTTAATCAACTGTGTTTCATTGGAACGCGATTTTAATTGGTATAATAATATATTGTTTAATATGTTGCTTCTTTCCTCATACTGTATAACCTCATCGTTAAATTCCTAAAAAAAAACAAGCCAACATACTTTTTTCTACTATTATCAAGTCTTTAAACAGTCTTCATAATCGAGTTTCAAAAATGAGTGTGCTACAGTTTTACGATGCACATAATAAAAGTGATCTCGTACTAACCTGGTAATCTCTGAACTCTCTGATAGCCCAGCGCTAAGCAGAGCGTGACATTCTCGTCAGCGAGCTGCAGGTTCTCGCCCAGTAGTTTTACGATGCTCTCCTTGCAGTAAGTGCCGTTGCGGGGCTTACGATCGTGGATTATGACCTGGCAAAATCATGTTACGTTAACCATAGATCTAGTACATATTTTCGTAGCCATTTTAACTTCAAAACTTAATTACCTTATGAAATTAAACGTATTTTTATGTAAGCGAAGGACAAACTAATCTTTTAAAAGTTTCGAATGGTGTATTTTTTAGGTCTGTGTCAGGTTCGAATAACTAAAAAGTTGATTGATTTGAAAATGCTTTGTCGTAAGTTAATATTTGTCGGAGATACATAGTTTAAACTACGAGAAATTATTAGTTTCCTCAAAAAATGTGGCTTTCTATTGGTAATAGAATAACAATCAAAAACCTCTTTTTTAATAATAGTGTAGAAAAAGAAATAGTTCTTAAAGAATTACATACAAACTTGAAATACATAACGGCGCATCAAAATAAATTAATTTCATCTTTCATAGTATTCGCCTTTAGTTATACGAGTATCAATATCATAATTTTATCAGTAGGTATAATAAATTGCTTACCTGGAAATATAGGGATATTTGTTCGAGGTACACCGTCATATAATTAATGGCCTTGTCGGCTTCGTTTTTCATGAGAAGCTTTATTTGAGACACCAATGTATCCATGTCCTCCCGGGATTTCTGCGTCCTCACTTGTATGTCCGCTATTAGCGTCCGATAACCATTTATTAAATTATCCTGGAAATCTGTCGTCTGAAAGATATATTATAATTAATAACAACCTCATTAAATGTTAATATATGTTTTATGAAGAATAATCTATAGTTTATGCTTCAATAAGGGGGTCTGAAACTTTTTTATTCTGTGACGATGTAATAAGTTTCATAGGTAGTACTTTCATACAACGGAAAGAGTTTTAAAAATAGTAGTACTATCATTTTTAACGACACGTATATATCCTTTTATTAAAACTTGTTAGAAACTTAACAGTCGACATTCTATTGGGAAATGCGAAGACCGACATAAAATGAAGCAATCAATGAAATACGCGTACACTATAAACTTTACGATGGACCCATAAATACGAAATAAGGGCTTGGAATTGGAGAACTTGTGATTTTAACCATGTTCAGGCATATATTACTTTTATAGGGTTACTGATAGTAAATCTTTATCCTCATAAATTCAAAGAGACTTCTCAAGAGACACAGATAAAAAACATAATGTAAGAGATAACCCTGGTAATCTTAATATTTAAAAAAAGAATTTCAAATTTGAATCACAATAGTAAGATGCAAAAGAAATCTCAAGAACATAGCGAAACGCTTGTCACCTGCAGACTCATTGAAAGTAAGCACATATGGAATTTAAAACTAGCATTGCAAAGCTTAGTAAACTGACCTGAATCGAAAAAACGACGAACAAAGCGCCGAGAATAAAAAGTATTCCACGGTACATATTCGTGTATTGCAATTCACATCTCAACTGCACCACATCCTTATTGAAGACAAATAATAAATATAATAAATAAATCCGGTTCGCACGTTACCCGTTGATCAATGAGCGATCAGGAATGCCCGTTTCTTTGTTCGTAATTGTTTTCATTTTGACTACGATTGAGCTGCCGATGTTTTGATTAGCTCGTATACACATTGACTTGTGATTATTTAAATGTTTATTATGCAAATATGTGGGTTGTTTATTATTACGTCAACTTGAAGATATTTGTTTAATCTGTTTTTTTGTTTTTTGTTGGAATTTGTTTGTTTTCATCATCAGTTAAAAAAACCCACGATACCACGCGTTTGTTTGAGAATGCAATATAAGTTTTTTCGAAAATTGGAAAAATACTGAATCATTTAAGTATTTTTTCTGCTGCAGTTTGAGCTGCAGTCGTCATTTTAATCAAGACTATAGTTTCAATCAGCAAAGATTAAACTGTGTATAACGTTACAATGAAATACCGCCAACTTCAATTTTCATTTTGTTTAATCACACGCGCATTAATATCTCTAAAATACTCTTAAATAAGATTAAATAAGGAACGTTAGGAATAATTTATAATGTTGAAAAATACGTTATTCCAAGTTTTTTTAATCTTTTATAATAAAATGTTTTTATTTTAATTTTTAGATAGGCTCTCAGAATATTCTTCACAAACGTTTATGGGAACGTTTTTTGTTAAATTAACAATGTTACTGAAAAGTAAACCTGCAATATCATTAAAGAAATTACATAATAAAAAAATACGTCGTTTTATAAATTGAACACAAATTAATAACAGCGCCATCTAGTTCCTTGATTTAGAACTTAGGAAAAACGCATGAGGCTATTTCCTCTAAAGATAGTCCTTGCTGTAATGTTTGAATTTGTGAAATTTGTAGATGGCGGTAATGTTAAGTAGCCTAAGGATATTATTGCACTATTTTAAGGGACTTTTGTAGGTTTTATAAATTTAAGTAATTATTCAGTTTCTTCAATAAGATGAGGATGAATAAAAACAAAAATTTATTATATGATTTATGTGACAACTTTAAAGTGCGAACAAATTAAAAGTGCCTTTATTCACAAATGTTTAAAAAACAGAATGAAAGGGATTACTCATCGTATTTATTAACAAGTAAGACTTTATTAATCCTGGGAAGAAAATTAAATTTTTTTTAAAGATTATTAAATTATTCTATGTTAAAACGAATAAAAATAGTATACGAGGTGTGTTCAAAAAGTATCGCGAATTTTGTTTTTTTTTCAAAAATTATTTATTTATTCATAAATATCTATTTGGCCCCCTTCAAAGTAATCCCCATGAGATATTATACACTTGTGCCAACGGTTTTTCCAATCTTCGAAGCACTTCAAAAAATCATTTTTTTTATCTTGTTTAGCTCCTCCTTCGATGTCGTCTGTATCTCATCAAGCGTAGCGTAACGTCGTCCTTTCATGGGCCTCTTCAGTTTAGGAAACAAGAAAAAGTAACAGGGGGCCAGATCTAGGGAATACGGTGACTGCGGCATCATTAGTGTGCTGTTTTTGGCCAAAAAGTCGCGCACAAGCAATGATGTGTGAGCAAGGGCGTTATCGTGGTGCACAAGCCAATTTTTGTTCTTCCACAAATCCGGGCTCTCTGGCGGATTGCTTCGCGCAAATTGCGCAAAATTTGGAGGTAATATTCCTTATTGACCGTTCTTCCCTCAGGC
>DWAJ01002949.1:0-15965 GCA_018238005.1 Eurema mandarina
ATCGGACTGATAAATTAACTCGCAATCAAGAGCTATAATAAAAGCATATTTGGATATTCATATTACAGACAACTCCTGCATCGCTTCATTAAGCCCGTATAAAAATTCCTAAATACAATTAATATAAGACCACTGGTCTCTGCGCGCCTGGTATTTCCTCCCGAGTATTAAAATCTTAATTAAGCGCACACGTTAATGTAAACAGAAAATTCCCCGCGCGCCATTGTATTACCAATCTAAGGAACTCTGACATTCCACACACACTACCAAGATGGATCGCATCGTCACCTGTCGAAGCCACGACCTCCCATCTACGATATCAATACTATTGGTCAATAAGCGCTCACATGTAAACGCTGCTTAAAGAATCGCGACTCTATGCCCTCGCGATAGGGAACTATCGATTTGAAATACGTAAGACATTAAACATAGAAGGTGTCGACTCGTATATGTGTGAATCGTTGTTGAATGGATTACATTGCTGGTTTAGTTTTAGACTTTATGTTGGGGGGGTAAGGTGGTTATTAGTATGGATGAGGAAGTGGATTGGATATAGCACAGCAAAATGTAACCGAGGTCGTGGGAAGCGACGGTCGTTTCGGTTAGTTACGTTATTCTCCGGCTAACTGTACTCTGATAAGATGCTTGACGGATATGTAACGAACGAATCGATTTAATTGATTTAGGCTAATTATATAATGATGGCGTCCTGTTGAAATGTTAATTGATTTTTATGATTAATCGCTCGCGTGTTTGTGAATAGTGTGAATTTGATGAAGGAAGTTGGAATTCGATTAAAACCTACATTTTTTTTTATTCGTTTGATAGATAAGGTTAGGTTGTCGACATTCGAATTGTTTATTACCTTGTACAAAGTTAGGAAACGAAGATTATATATGTAATGCCTATTTTCAACTTTTAATTCGCTACCTTCAATTATTTTATAAAGCAGAAATAGAACTAATATATCGCCTACTTTTATTAAAAAAAACTCTTAACAAACATCTGATTTGATTATTAAACTTTAAAATTAAAAAAAAACACACACATATTTTATCAAACATAATAAATTCTTTTTTCAAAATGTTGCTTTTAAGAAAAGAAAACAATTAAAAAAAAACACACACACACACGCATATTTTATCAAACATAATAAATTCTTTTTTCAAAATGTTGCTTTTAAGAAAAGAAAACCGCTAGGTCAGTTGACCTTCGGTAGACAAGTATGAACACATACAAAAGCATTTCCTTACTATAAAAGCCTCATAAACTTTCATTAACACTAACAACTTTTCCATTTTACGACATACATTATGAACATAATCAAATATCGATTTCTGATGACGCATCATTATGGATTCTAAATTTCCAAGCTTGAATTGAAATTTATTCACATGAACGTATAAATTATACAATTAGTAAACTATTAATAGTTTATTATTTTATTATTTCAGCGTTTGATCGCGCCGACTAGAAATAACTAATTATAGCTAATTACAATAGTGGTAAATTGAAGTTCCTCTAATTAATATGGAAAGGGGTATCGCCAATACAAATTAATAAATTTTGATTGAGTCATTAGTTGATCGGGAATTATCTCGTCAAATTTGGGTTATAGTTATAATTAAGTGATTAAGCTGTGGGATTTTGATCTACTCGATGTTTTATAAAAATAAAACTTAAGGCTTTTAAGTACTTAATGGTTTAAATATTTTAGAAGCCTTCGTAACTGCAATAAGTATGTAAAACTGTCTGTAATTAAACTTAGTTAAATATAATTAACAGGTACTATAAATACGAAAATATGCGATCATATTGAGATATATGAAAAAACTATTACAACAATTTTGTTAAAATTTTACATGCGGCTAGACGATATCCCGATGTTGACACATTGGAAAAACCGTCATGCGTAGCTATTAAAAATATAATTATGATGCCTAAGTCTTAATAAAAATAAACCAGATTACTCTAAATGCTAAAGTAATTTCACGTCATCTTTATTTCGATATTAAATTTGAAGCAATATAAAATTGCTATTAACGAACGTACAATTAAAAATGAATTTCACGGTTCTTAATTTGAAGATCATCGCGGGCTTAATTTTTTGCTTGATGAGTTCAGTTCGGTTTATAACTTCGGTAACGTATCGACAAAAACGCGTGATACCAAATGGGTATATTTGGAATTAAATATGTGTAATTATTGTTTATAAGAGGCTCTTTAATTTAATTTTGGAATATTTTTCAATTCAATCTTATACTGATAGAGGATTTACATAGGCAAACTTTTTATCGTTATGTTTGAACGTGCTTATATAAAAAAGTTTTAGCAAAAAAGAAAAAATAATTTGAGGAACAACTGAGGCTTAGATTTGAGCCTATGAATACACTAGCTTCGCCTCGCTGTTTTCAGTCAATTCAGGGATATAAAGTATTATGTTATATGCTAATACATTATCCGATCTACCTGAAAACTTAAAATTAAGTCAAATACGTACTTATAGTAAGAATCATTCTAAATGTTTATGTGTTTTGAAAAAAATTACCCGGTTAGACTTGATTACAATAGCTTTGTTAACTTTACTTTGTATAAACTTACTGAATTCTTAAGAAGGCAGATTGTAACTTAAAAAAAAAACCACCAAGAACTCATCTTGCATTAAATATACTAAATTATTTCACAACTCATTTGATACCATCACAAAAATTAAACCCTAAAAGATTTTCCTTAGAACATCTTTAACCCTAATTGCCCTTCGCTGCGTCCACTATAAGTTAAGGAAGTCACAACCTCCAAGTAAGCTATTATGCCATTAAAGGAATAAAAAGGCTACAAACATTGAAACAAGATATCTTTCCTAATGAGAAAGGCACACCATTTGGGCGGTTAAGCGCTCATTAGTTGAGCAAACATTTGGATGGGTAAACTCTAGCCACTTTAGACCCGTTATATCTCGGTATGCTCGTATTATATTTGAATAGCCTGGTAATGCTAATTTGAGATATGTATACGTGTAACGGGGATTAATTATATATAAACTGGTCCCTGATACGGTGTGTGCATTGTGACGTGCTTTGCGTATTTGGTGGTCGACTTGTCTAGAACACACACACACACACACACACACACATACATACATACATACAAACATATTGAACTCAAGTCAAAAGTACCTTTATTCAACTAGGCTACATATAGTAACACTTAAATCGTCATGGTATTACAAAACATTTACCACCGGTTCGGGAGGTAGTTTCTACAGAGAAGAACCGGCAAGAGACTCTGATAGTTGCTCTTTTTAAAATAAGAACTTACAATTGTAAATAAAAACAAAAACTCGACTATTATAATATTTGTACATGAAAAAGGTCACCGTCCTGCTAGCGTTAAGAAATATCATTCCAAGGGTTTTAGTCTTCTATTTATTAATTTAATGTACAATATAGGTACCTGTTTAATTAGACATGGAGTGTTTTCTAATGTCGAAACAAAATATCCGTAAGTCTTCTAAATAAAAGGCTAGCCGAACGCGAATTTGTTCACGTTGTACCTATCCTATAACCTTACCTACATAACATAAAAAATAATTATAGACGGTCTAGGTATTTACGAGTTCTACATTAAGCTACACATTTGGTAATTTTTTTTTATTATAGTATACATAGTATTTCAGTAGTTGATATTGTATACACAGCTAATGAAAACTAAATCTATAGAATTTCTTAATTACAATACCTTTACAAAATTGTAATGTAAATGAAGTGAAAGAGGACGCTCGTGATATGTGAAATCAGATAGAGCATGTTTGACCCTATTTCTAGGGTTAGACCCCTTACTCCAGATTAAGTAATAGAACTGTATTTTCCTTCAAATAACTAGAAACACGAGGTCTCGTTACGCGATTATCTCGGAACAATGTTAACATTTAAAATATTTAATTCATCTACTTAATTTTACGCGACAGAGTTTTACAATTTTTGTACTCGACTGTACTTTATCTGTAACTTTAAAATTCATTTTTAGCTTTTAAAGGTTGTACAGTCAACAACAAAATTCATAAAACATGTTGAATTAAAAAAAGCATATTATAACACTATTAAGTAATATTTTTTTTCCTAATAAGGAAAATATTTAGTACAATATGTACAATTTAAATAACAATTCATTTGATAAATCTGTTAAATGTAACAGTAGCTGGCTGTGACGAAGCATGAAACTGATTAAATTGTCCGTCACGGCTGCGCGTGCGCATAGACTTGTTTAATAGTTTATTTATTAAGTAAAAAAAATAAATAGATAAATTATTATTACTGGTCAGAGGTGAGTTTTATATAACTAGCTTGTTGCCCGCGACTACGTCCACGTGGACATTAATATAAACTTTAACCCCCTTTTCCGCCCCTTATAACCCTTTTCTCCAGTTAAAAGTAGCCTATGTTTTTTCTCAGGTTCAAGACCATATGTGTATCAATTTTCATTACAATCGGTTCAATAGTTTTGTCGTGAAAGCGTTACAGACAGACAGACAGAGTCACATAGACATTTATAATATTAGTATGGATTTGAGAAATTTATGCTAAAGGAAATAAATATTTTTGATAATCTGTTTTAGGGCAGAACATTGTCTCCATATTGAAATTCTGACGTAACAATCATAGAAGAAAGAGACTTCATAACCCCCATTTTTCGAAGTCGTTTAATAAAAAATAATACATCACGTACTTAAAAATCGAAAGTTGTAAGATAAACGATGCCCATTCGTTATGCAGCGAGCAATTTGTTTCAACTATTAAAATCGCCAATTAGGAGCTGTTATTAATATTGGTATTATGTTAATCGTGCGTCCGTACATTTGAAATACTTAAATTATGTATATGACATAGTATATCGTATGTACGAGGCGTCTTGAAATGTCCCAATGTTAAGTTGTAATTAAGTTTTTGTAATACAGTTCTACAGTGTTGATTTATTACCAAAGCGACTTTAAAAAAAACTTTTAGCTGATAATGGTACATGGATCAACATACAATATACGTAAAATATAATTATGATACTAGCTGCCCCTTGCGGTTTTAAATGCCTTATCTTCGCTGTCGTACTCTGTAGTAACTGCCTTCCGAACCGGTGGTAAATATTTTGTAATACCATGACGATTCAAAAGTGTTACTATATGTAGCCTAATTGAATAAAGATGCTTTTGACTTAAAAAAAAGGTACCATACGTGTTAATCTACCTGTATGACTAATTTAAGTTAAATTTTTTTGTGTCAAACATTATTTGATCACACTTTTGAGTAGTCATGGTATTAAAAAACAACCATATCCCATTTTAAACGAAAGCGTCATGTTCGCAATACAAACGGTGTGAGTAAATTAAATTATTAGATTTATATTTCTACATTTCCAATGGACGTAAATCTAAAAATATTCTCTACAAAGAAACACTTCAAAAAGCTCGATAATAAATAAAAAAACCAATGCAAATATAGAAAGAACCGTTTATAATTCACCAACAAGTACAAGTACACCGTCCCATAGGAACATATATTATGTCTTGTCACTGCACAAATAGATTTATATCTTATTTTATCATAATATTAACATAATACAGGATGCTATACATCTTGAATTAACGCGTTATCCGAACGGGAATGCTATGAAAAATACGTTTCTTTTCTTTATATTATGAAATATCTCTGAGCCCGGTGTGTGATTGTCCAATGTGACAAATCGCTTTTAAAATATGGAGTTTGAATTTGTTTTTTGTTATATTTGACTTCTTATCCTGGGTGTAAGTTTTGATGCGATTCTAATAAGTATGGAAAAAATCTAACCTTAGTAATCCTTACGTTATAATTATTACAAATGCGAAAGTAACTCTGCCTGTTACGCCTAAACCAGTAGAGTGTTTTAAATGAAATTTTTGACGGATATTTTTTTAATTCTTTTCATGAATTTTTTAAATCTATTCTACTTGCTCATCAAACTTTGGTCTATTATATTCAGTAATTGTTTCTTGGAACTTAGGGACATGAGGTGCTTTAATAAAGGTGATTTTTAAAAATCCGGCAACCCACTTCAGAACTGTCAAGCTTCGCGAGTGTTCACGGGGGGCGATGACCACTTTTCATCATGTGCCAATAAAATGTATTTGCCTATTAATAATATTAAGCAAATACATCTCTACATGCACACAAACTTTCCCATTTATATTATTAGTAATGGTGTACAACATATGACTCTAAATAAATAAAATAAAAAAAATATTTTTTTAACTTACGTAATTCAAATTAAAACATTCACATAATCCTTACAAATGGCACTGTCATGTTTAAAAGTAAGCAATTAATAAGGTTATAAGGTTGTTACTACGATGTGGGTCAAACATATGTTTCTAAATAATTAGTTAATTTCGATACAAGCGTATCGTCTTGACTAATTATTCAACTAGATGTTATGGATGAGTATAATCTATACTTAATTTAAAATGTTATAAAACTGAAGAGTTGTTTGTTTGAATGCACTAATCCCAAGAAGTGTTGGAGTTCCCTTTTATAATTATGTAATATATAATAAAATATACTATGATAAAATATATAATAATAAAATAAGAATGATAAGAATTAAATTGATCAGAAATTTCAGAACATACCAAAAAATACCGGGCGTAGGTCTCTTTCGCAGGAGACCGACTGGGTGGGTACCCCCACAGTGCCAGACATTCTACCGCCTGAATAGTGATGTGCGAATGTCACTGTGCTCCGGTCTGAAGGCAACTGTAGCCAGCGAGATTACTGAGCTAATGATAACATCTAATGACTCAAAGTGGGGCGCGTCAATGTAGTGCACCCCGGAGCAAAGTGCTGGCGTTTCTCTTACCGCCAGGCGTCCAGCTCGTCTTACCACTCCATACAATAAAAAATAGGATTTAATGGAATATTTTATTATTATAATCTATTTAAGTATATTAAAAGTATCTTATTAATATTAATTAATTCGTTGCTTAACTTTAGAGTCAGTTAAGTAAGAATTCCTACCCATACATTCCATATCTATTAAAATTCGTTTTCAATAAGAATTAGACTAATCAAATTATACAAATGCACCGCGCGCGGGTGGTCCTAAGTGGACATGTCGGTTACACTAAAATATTCAAAGCAAACGCATAAATTGTCATTATACCAATCACTCGATACACCGAGCCGATATTCCAATCGGTTCTGTACCGATTCAGTGTAAAATACGAGTGGAATTTTCCGATATTAACGTGTCGCTTTTACGGTTTTTATGCGCTTCCCTTCCTCGGCGTTTACGATTCGGCTTTATCTAGAAATTGCTGGTCTTCGATAATTCTATGCGCTTTCTCTGTTACATTTGAGTTTTATTTTGAAACAAGGTAATAAAAGGCAGAACTAGAATGGCTTATGTGACTTGTATGGAGCAAGACATTTTTTTCTATTATTTATTATATAGAGAGGTTTATTTTGTAAGGTCGCGTAAATTTGGTTTTACTGAACCAATTTTAATTTTAATTGTTAATAGGAAGCCAGATGATTTTTAAATATTTGGGTTACTAACGCGAAAATATAACAACAAAGCTTTATATTACGCGACTGAAAGGATTCGCAGAATAAACTTTTATAAGTTATTTAAAAATAGATTTGTCTTTTATTTATTTGAATATATGAAGTACCTAGTATTTGTATAGATGAAGTATTAACTATACCAGGTATTAACTGATATTCACCATACTAGTATAAGTATAGTAAATACTCTTAAAACGTCTGCTCAATAAATGTCACACGCTAGTGACTAGACAATAATTGAGAATATTAATGCACACTTACTTGGAACTCGTGTTATAAATTTTATCTTACAAATTTGCCTCCGAGATAGCTTCAAAATTAATACCATCAGGTTTTAATGCTACTATAAAATAAATAACTTAGCTAAATGACAATAATTGAAAATTTTATTATTACGGGCTGACGCACTGTGCTATCAAAAAATTGTAAATTTCTAGTTGGTCATTGCTTTATTGACGTTCTTGAATGTTAGGGAAAATGTCAAAATATGTTAATAATACTTTTATTGCTATCCAAAACCCTCAAGAGAGAGGATATGGGCGTGCAGTGCTTCCACTAATCTCTAACGAGATAAAAATCTCTTTAGAGATAACATCCATGTCTATTCCCGCTGCCTCAACTATGACAACTTGTTAAGCTTTGAAACGGCTATTCATTATTGATTGGATATCTTAACACATCATTAGCGCCATATGCGATCTGATAAAAAACAAAAACACGCATTTACGCATCTATATATTTTTTTACTTAGCAATCGATTTATAGACCGCACAGTGCGTAAACCTAATCTCCATAATACAAAGTAGCTTTAGGGCCCGCTCCTATCCAGTTAACGTGATCCCAATGCAAATAGCCTATTACTAAAGTCTAAGCTAATAAAAATAAGACCGTACATTGACCTATTAATCTACTTCTTACATAACACTTTTACGTGACGATTTGTTCATTTGAATCGCGTGCTATGCCGTCATCTTCTGTAATTATGATAGCAACCCCCATACGAAACAGGTTCTTATTTTCAGGATGTTAAGGGTCAAAGTGGCCCGCGTAACTACGAAAGTTAGGACGTTATCCACGTGGGTTTTAGTAACATTTAAATGGTGGCGTTTACATGTATTTGCGAGTGGAATCGTCAATGTAAGACGCTCGACGCCTATAAATTTCGATCCGAGCCAATGTTAGGTGTCGATATGACAAGAGATGCATACAAACATTTTAAATTGTAGTAATTTTTGAATTTAGGTGGTACGGCCGGTCGTTTATTTGCGTGGTTTGTGACTGAAATTTTGTATTTGGATTTTATGGCTGATTGTATGTTGTCATAAAATTGTTTACTTTACGTATCAATGAATAATAACGATTTTTGATGAATAAAAGTAGTAAAATAGAATCAGAGACAAATAAAAACTAATGTACGAATTTTCATATTTAGAAATTATATACCTTAAAAATAAAATGCTCTAATCTTAGACAAATTTCTAGGCTATTTTTTTAAGTACTGTCTGCAATACGAAAATTTACAATGTATTAATTATAAGTACGTACTTTGAATATTCCTACATTGAAAGTAATAAGTAATTTGGCAGTGCAAAGTCTTCTAGGTAAAAATCACAGCCTTAGATCACATGATTATAAAATGACGATTTAATATATAATTTTAATTAATTTACGTGACCCCTCAGCAATAATTTATGGTACATTTAGAATATTACTAGTGCCTACAAAAAGTAATAATTACTTCTTCAGTTGTTTTTGCGATCTATATTCTAATTAAAGATGCCTTTGTTTACGTAAACAGAGCTTGACTACTGTGGAACTGTATTGACGTTGGTGCAAAAAGTCATTTAATAAGAAACGTTGATACGTATTTATAAAAACTTACTTAATCCTTTTGCGATTTATAATTTAGCTTCATTAGACATTATTTCGTGCGAGCAACAATATTCATATCATCTTGACTGTAGAAATATTCAAATTTGTAACGATGTAATATAAAAGCCCTTTAAGGATTTTCATCGTCTGACATTTTCAAACGATTCAAATGACTGACACATTTACACGCGAGTACACATATACGCACTGAAAGTCGTGAGCAAAACCTAATATAATATTATATGAATAGCCTTTAAAAGTTCCTTGAAACTTAGCCTTTATGTAATTTATATTTGTAGTATATTCCATAAAACAACACATGCCAATCTGAGCACGTATGTGTCTACCTTAGCTGTCAATAAAGAATGTTAACGTATAAACAATAGATTGTGTGAGATGTTTCGTAATCTCTTACGAGATGTGCAGGGTCAATTTTGACACTACAGACGAATGATGGTAACGCGTGACCATGCTCGCTTGAAGGGTTAGGGTTATTATTGTAAAGGTTAAAATTGCGCGTTTTTGTGAGAGTTGGTATGGCTATTATGAATATTTTTAAGTGATATTATCTAACTACGAAAGTATTTTTAATAATTTGAGTTTTTAGTTTTGAGATTTATAGATCACTTGGTATGGAATAGAGGTATATAATCCAAATAATATTTGTTGTAACTAAATTTGTACGTATAATAAATACATTGATGTAAAACAATAAAAATAATTGTGTCATTCACATCATTATTTCCACTATTAAAAATTTTTTTCTCTCATTTTGTTCATTTTTTGACATATTCATATGACCACTTTTAAATACCTACTTATGAGCGCTGTGGTTACTATATTTTTTCCGTCCGTCTGTTCAGGCTCATTGTCTTGAAACATCACGTGCTTTGTATATACGATAATAGAAAATGGTCGGTTATATACTTTGTTCATTGCAAGGTAGTAAATAAACACATATTGATCTTGGCTCGTATCGGACATGTCGCGTGCAGCCTACAAATTGTGCCAAATGACCACAGTGCTGTAGGGTTGACATTTAACACTTTTTAAGACTGCTTTTGATTATAAGGTTGTTATTTTTATTTAATTTTTTTTGGATCGTAAAGGATGGTGCCGTGTTGTTAGGTTTAAATCATACAAATAGCATAATATGTAGTACCTATCGAAAAATAGCATCAAGTTATCTCGTTAAGTCGTTGAGATGTCATCGAGTTTCGTCGGATTACTTAAGGTGTACATTTTCCTTCCAATATGTAAAATAACGTAGTTTATTACCCATATCTTGTATTTTGACTATTTACTATTATGGTCAGTTTCACACTATCGCACGATGCATAAGAAATGCTTAGACTTTATCTAGTTTTTATAAAACTTAACGCAAAAAAGTACTAATTAGAAAATATTAACCATGCAGCTCTATGTAACATAGAAGTTACTTTTTTTACCAGAATATTGACTATTATTTGTAGATAAATTACTAAAAATAATGAATAATCATTTAAAATAATACGTTGGCAACCCTAAAACTTTGAAGGATATATCGTTCAGAAACCGCTTTTAACTTCACCGATGTCACACTCACTTATTCGCAACCATTGTATTTTAATTCCACCGTGTCAGGAATTACCGATATCGTCCAGCGAAGCTATGATATCGGTTCTAATTACCCTGACCCTTATTTCATTTGAAATAAGACCAACAGAGAGGTCAAGTTGTATTGGTGGTGCAAAATATATTGTAGTTAATGAATTTTTAACATGAGATATTTGTATAAATCCTAACAAACTAACGTGGCTGTAAGATTTTTAGGTTTCCATAATAAAAATTTCGTGATATTTTTTTTAGAAACAAAAACATTTGGAAATTGTTCAAAGAGATGATTTATATCGTTTGAATCTGAATTTGAATTTGAATCGAATATAGATAGATAGTGCATATATGAATAAAAAATATATACCTGGGAAAATAAAAAAAGTGATTACGAAAAATATAACACGACCGAATTAAAGAACGCATCGAAATGCAATCGCGAAATTTAATTACACCGAATGATTTATACGCGTAAGGTGCAATAATTCAAAATTTCCTTCGCACCTTTCTTGGAAAATAACAGCGTGCGACGGTGTAATTGTATCAAATTGTTCGCAATCACGTGCGCTTTGACCACCGTAATCGAATCATTTTTTTTCAGTTACCGTCCAAATTTAATCATTATGGAATTAAAGCGTTACGTGCTTTTGCAGTTCAGTTTAAAAAGTCGTAAATAAGGAATATTATTTTGTAAATTTTGAGACTTTTGATCCCCAAGTAATGTAACGATTCCTCTATCTCAGTTTCTTTAGTATTACGTTTTCCTTGGCTCCTGAAATACATTTTTCTACTTCTATTGGAGCTTAGAGATACAAATAGGATACATCCTATATACTTATACAGAGGCGAGCTGGTTTCCGCAACTCGACGACCATATTAAGTTTTATATAGAAAAATAACGGTCAAATAAAAAACCTATGCCTATCTATAGACAGACGAAGAGAAAGGGACTGTAAAATTCCTCTGAAACAAAAGGAGCCCCAATGGTGCTGTCGAGGAGTTAGTTGACATATTATGATGTACATACCGAACAAATAATAACGCAATTACTCGACGCATTATTAGCGGTCGCCAGACGTTGTTTCGATTAAAGTTGAAATATTTTTGTATTTAGTTCGATAGTATAGTGCGCGTCATTTATGTTTAGCGCTGGACGAGAATAGTTGCGCATCGGTAGAATCGCGCTCGTAATTAACGTATTGGTGCGAGAAAGACGATCCGGACGACCACGCGCCCCGCGCGCCGCGCCGTTACCTCGATACCTTATTTTTGACATCTGCGCAGGTTTCGTTCAGCGCTAAAGATTCGTGACGCGTACTATACGATGTACTAAAAACAGCGCTATATAACTGGTTGACTTTATTTTACGGCCTTTACTATATTAATGTGTCAGACTGACGTATATCGTTCATTTTACTATTCTACCAGTTGGCTACGGCCAAGGTGCATTATGAATGAATCTATTTAAACATGAAAGCTGTTCGAAAGTCTGTGCAGTATTTTTGAGATTCACGCGAATAAACAGACGCGGCGGGAGACTTTGTTTTATTATAAGTATTTATCTATGCTTAATATAACTTGATATAGTCCAGCTTTTCCAGCTGGTCAGAGAAAAAGCTTACTATTTTTGTCCATAAAGTGCCATAAATTTGAAGCTACAAGACCACCTCATTATAATTCCACGAACATAATTGCTCAACACAAAGGGAGGCAACGCATCGATTTATAGCTGTTCACAGCGGGGCTTGCACATGACTTAGGGAATTTCTGTACGCACATGTTTTTAGTAAGGTTTTATACTAGTTCTATGAAACATGTAACTTCTTTGAGTTTCTAGTCTCCTAGTACATTATATCGAGTCTGCTTATGGAAGAATAATAAATAATATTTATTAGATATTTTAATTATTATACATAATTATTAATTTGCAATAATTTGTACCTATATTATTAATAGTATAAAATGGTAAATAACTACATATTTTCTATAATATATTAAAACCCCGCCCTGGGAGGGCTTTTCCCGTGTGATAAAAAGTATCCTTTACGCTTATCTATTTGCGTGCTAAAATTTACTCAAATAGTAAAATAACAAGATTATGAAAACAATAACATAGACATAGATAATATCCCAAGAAGGACAATACTAACAAAAAAGCACGTTTTTACATTTTAAATATTTCTAAGAATATTTTTAAATAAATTAATTTTAATTACAATTACCATAAAGGTAACAATCAGAATGGTTTTCCTTGATTTCACATATGTTGATAATTCGTACTACGTAGAACCTTATCTAAATGCGTGAACTGGCTTGAACCAGTGACCCGTGTTAAAAACTCTTTACACCTTTAACCTCTGAGCATCTTCATTTAAATATTTTGTTTTTAAACATGCTTTTGTTTTGTTTTTATAACTTTAGTGTGTTTATTTTAATTATTTTATGGAAATTAATTAAATATTTCTCTGTGTATATCGTTGTCATAAATGCGAAATTGGCAAATGCTAATTTACTCCAAGCTCATAGGGTAATCATATCGGAACGAAACAATTTGAAATAGATATTACACCAATAGATCATCGAATAAAATCATCCAAGTTTTATTGAGAGAATTATTTAAGTGTACACATAGATGTGTAGATAATTGGATATATAATATCGTGAATTCAATCAATAAATAAAAATTATAATAAAAGAAAATTACCTCCTCCTGCTTAGCACAAAAAGCAACAACTAATGTAAGTTTTATACTTACACCCAAAGCACTAGTTTTTTAGCATATTCGGCCTAAGGTGGTGTTCGATGGTATATACAATATCACGAAAGAGCTTAGATGTCCGTGAACCCTACACCTATGCTGCGGTGAGATGGAACACAGTGGAGTTTTGGTAGTACAAAAAGCTATATAAAGTTCAATACAATCTCCATTCGTAAAATAAACTCCAATTAAAATTCGTTTGCACGCCTAATCCAACGAATATAATTAGATCGAAAGTTATATCCGAGTTTATGTTGAGATGAATAGCTCTATTCGTGAAGTTGGCTCTAATGATCGCTTTATTTGATCGCTGAACTTAACAATGGACTCAATCAGCGACGAAATCACTACCGTTACAGGCTTACAACGCTGTGGGGAGACCGGGGTCGAACGACAATATGATTTCATAAATTCTTTTTTATATACTTGGACAAAAATGCAAAAGTTTTTAAATCTGAAGTGGTAATGGCGTTACTTCAATAAATTTATTTATACGTTTCTTAATAAATTTTAAATATAAATATAAACATAGACAATATCTTTTAAATTGTCTTGGTATAACAATAAAATAAGTATTGGAAAATATTTTGTCAAAAACACCGCTAGTTATTCTTTAAGATTCAATTATTAATTTAACAAACATATTGTCTAGATTTCGAGTATATTTTGTATCATATAAATGAAATAATAAGTATTGTACAACTCAAATAAAGTAACTCATTAGGAGTTACTTTATTTGAGTTGTACAATACTAACGCGTATATAAGACGTCCAATGTAAAAATATAACAGTCTAATTATAGCAAAAAATTATATCAAACACATGTTCGAAATATACCGTTTTATAATACCACGAATATTAAATACTGCTCCACCATAACAGTATGTGTGTTTCTAAGAAAATGCCATTGAGATCAACTCATCCTCATTAAATCACTATTCACTGATGCATTGGATACTTCCTTATACATACTCGGTATAATGACTTGCATGGACTATACGCTTTTAGATGGATACATATTTGCTAATTACATTTAAACGTGGGAAATATATTTTTAAGAATTATGATTTTTTAGCTTTAAACAGCGAATGTTAATGAAAAATTAGCTATGGGTATAAAAAACGAATTCGGTAATGTTTAATACAATATTATAATTTGATAGACACACTACATACAATTCTATTATGAAATTAAAATATATTGAGTAATTTATGAGTTTAAAGTTTTCCCTACTACTAAAGTACTACCTTTAACGTTACCCTCTACGCCTTAAGATTGTATATCCAATCGTCCCAAGCCTCCTCGATTATCGATGATCACGGGTCGATTCAAAATCGATACAATTGCATAGTACCGCCCCTGTCACAAAGAAAAGGAAAGTATGTGCTAACGATGCTTGATTTTGGTGTTGAAATCGTGTGACGATTGTAGAATCTATTCCGACTTTCTCCACTTATTTTTTGGTTATTCAACTACTTTGAGATAAATTAATAATTAGTATCGTAATTTCGTTTTTAAGATTATTTGCTGATAAACCTGTTTGTATAGCATAAGATTAATCACTTATGGGCTAGTAAATTGGTCTCGTTGTCAAGGGTCAGAGAAGTCGATACTAGTTCATATACTTTGTACAAACAAATACTTCTAGTCTTCATGACATAAGATTTCTTCCGTTTCACTTGAGATGCAGTATCATTAAATAAAGAATATACAAGAACAACGCAATATACTTAGCCAAGTCGCTCGGACCAGCTCGAACAAAAAAATGACGCAAGTATTGAAATAAAAGATCGCGAATTCGATATTATAATGATGTATAATGCGAGTACGCGGTATGAATAATTTATTGGCCGTTTTTTGTCCGAAACTGTAAGCAATTTGCCATTAAATATAACCGGTATTTTGCGAGTGTCAAAAATCTGCACGATGATAAAACTTTGTATGCGCTTTTTCAACTTGGTTGCACGATATCGAGTGCACTGCTATGTGTTCGCGCCCCATTTTTATAAATATGATTAATAATATTACTTAATGGTTCGCGTACGCTTCTGTAAACAATAGTCATCTTTTAAGAAATTCTTACAGTACATAACCTATGTCTTGATCAATCCATACAAATCCCTACTCTCTCTGTATGTCTGTCTTTCCATCAC
>DWAJ01002950.1:0-15964 GCA_018238005.1 Eurema mandarina
CCAGATGTTTAATCAGCATAGTTTTTGCTGTCTGGGAAGTGTGGGAAGGAAGGAGGATGTAACCTTCCTCTGAACCAAAGGGAGGATCCTCGACCAGTCGAACCACTGACTGGCCGGCCGTTAGGGCCCGATGGTTCGATGTCGAGAAGTTGTATATATGCTAAGTCTCGGAAAAATATCGTAAGCGCGATTCAGACTCGGCGCATGAATAGCGGTCGCTACAGAAGAACCAGTATCAAAAGCATAAGGTCCTATCTATCTTACCCTATCTTTGAATCTACAATCTATATCTACATGTATGCCAAACAGTCAAATCGATTTAATCGTGTTTCTGTGAAAGACCAACAAACATACAAACATAACAATATTAGTAGAATAGTATGATTTTTAAACCTATATATTGCTTATACTAGCTGCTGCCCGCGACTCCGTCCGCCTGGACTTTCATATGAACTTTGACCCCCCGCCCCTTCCCCCCTTATAACCCTTTTTTCCAGTTAAAAAGTAGCCTATGTTATTCTCCATCTTTTCAACTAACTAAATAAAGGAAGGACAAACAAACAAACAAACACACTTTCACATTTTTAATATTACTATGGATTATATTTTGTATCTAGTGTACTTGGTGTACTTAGTGGAGGCGATCGTCGTGACCCATTTTATGTAGTTCCCAAAAATTATTACGTGCTTAATAAACGATTTATTTAAATTACCTTCTAAGATGGACATTTACGAAGGTAGAAACGTTGCTAGGTTTTTTTTATAATAACCGGAAAATACTAATAATAATCATCCGAAAACACCACCTTATTTTAGCGTTGCGTAATTTGTCCGCCACGTAATTAACTTTGAAACATTAACAGTCAAAAGGATGTCGTCCCATTCTCAAGACTCTAAGCATAAGTTTTGATACCTCTGATACTTGTAACAGGCTCATTTAATGTACTTCTACCTTAAATTCTATGGAAATTATGTAATTTACAAGTAACAATCTCTTATGACTGTATATATTACTCCTGAAAAATACGAAAAAATATTAAGTATAATTTTGATGTATACTTATAAGAATCATTTACATTTTTATATACGAAGTATAATCTATATCTATACTAATATATAAAGCTGAAGAGTTTGTTTGTTTGTTTGTTCAATCTAATAATCTCTACTGGTTCGAATTGAAAAATTCTTTTTTTATTGAATTGACCATTTATCGAGGAAGGCCATCACGCTGCGACTAATAGGAGCGAAGACATAATAGAAAAAACGGGGAAATTTATTCATTTTTGAGGGCTTCCTTTGCGTGCGCTGCGAAAACGGTTCAAGATACAAAAATAATATGTATGAAAGAATTATTCCTCTTTAAATGATCTAAAAAAAGATCGCGACAGCATATGTCTATCTTCTAAGATTGACTCACTATAACATAATAATAGAAATAGATCCGACGGGCACGAAGTCGCGAGCAACAGCTAGTTATATATAAAAATGAAACTCGTTTTCCCTTGTCACGACATAACATGAAAATGGCTTGACCGATTTGGCTTTGGGATTTTTTTTTTGTTGAATTTGTTATTATTAGGAAAATGTTCTTATGTAAGAAAAGATTAGCATTTCACTTTTTTCATATTTCATGATTATAGGGCGATACAAATTTCGCCGGGTTAGCTAGTATATTATAGATATTATAACTGTCTAGTTAGTAAAGCAACCTTTGTTGCTATACACTTTTCGTATCAACAAGACTATCTCTAACGGGCAATTTTTGCCAGAACCCATCTGTCAAACGTTATTTCCGTTACCAAAGTTTAGTTAACATAGCAAGCCTAACGATGTTCTTTGAATCGGATGCAAGAATTTCAGCCGAAAAATTGGAAAAATCCACTGCGACTCGCGAAAGCGCTTTGCGTCAAACGAAATTTTTTCTATTCCATTTGCCAAGAAGCCGGTTCAAAGTTAATTTTTAAAACGTAATACTTATATTGTTTTTAATTAATTTTGCAGTAGGTACCCGATTGAAACATATTCAATATTATTATTGCCAAACAATTAGCACCAAATACAATACCTCTTGTACAGAAAATTGCTACAAATTACAAGTTCTAAATGACCAAGCTTATACATCGAATATATGAATCGAATCTGTAGGTACTAAAGTATTAGTATAGTATTGTATGTAGTATTATGTATATAGATATCTGTGAATGTTACATGTGTTTATATTATAGGTATTAAAATTAATTTATGCATATTTATATATTTGTGTATGTACTGGATTTATATATGTATATAATATCTTTGTTTCTGCACCTGTATACCTACCCGTTCTTTCTTTCTTCACTTATTTACTAGGTTGCCTAGTAGAAATCACTTTAAAGTGATAAGGCCGCCTTTTATGTCTAATTTTGTACTTTGTATTAGTTTGTACTGTGTTTTTTTTTCTTATTATGGTGTAATAAAGTGTAAAATAAAATAAATAAATAAAAATAGCGTTCCAAGAAATCATTCCCACATTAACAGACATTATATAATAATATAACACACAATTACGACGAAAACAAAGTCGTCTGACAACCCGGTAATATCTCCCGAATAATATCTACCTCAATCTTGTAAACATTGCCGGGGAAGTTGCGAACAAACAAAGAAAACTTCTACACAATATATAACAGATAAGCACCCGCAAGGTTTTCTGTATGAAAAAGTTGGATTTGGGTCGAACGGAGAGAATTTCTACGGAATATAATAAATAAAATACGTCTATAAACGAATAATTTAGACTACTTAAACGCTTACAATGTATAAATTGGTAAATTAATAGATTACATGAAATCCATTTTTTGTGAATATATGTACGACGCGTTAAAAAATTTTAAGTCCTATTTAGAAACAGAGAGATCAATCTTTTAAAAACCTTCTTTAAGAAGATAGTTTTCTCCTTATAAGTCAATTAGCTAATATATGAATTAATTTCTACTCGTATCATCATGTAAAGTTTTTCAGGCCTTTCAAAGCTACCATACTTCCATACTAACTTAAGCTTTTTAATTATCTTTCAATAGGTTTCGCTATTCCATTCATTTTAGATAAAGTTAAATTTATAGAAACTCTCTTGTTACCAACAACGTTCGACACTTCATAAAATATGTAAAAACCCAAAAATATTTTCGCATGATCCCAAATGGGTCCAGAACCCTAATCTACGAGATTTATTTCTGCCCCATATCCAGTATCGACGTGTGGTTTCCGCCTGATTTATTCCACGTTTACATTGTATGTGGATTAAAATCTATATGTGGGTGAGATATAGCTTCAGCTATACTATACAGATACTACAGCGGTACTTGGGACCTTTTGCTTTTATTAAGAGACATAAATTACGAATCAATTTTGAAATATATTGGTTTCGTAATGTTTATATTGAGTAATGTGTTTAAATTTTGTTATGATGTAGGTACACGACTCGTCACAAAGTATAAAGTGAAATAAAATTTAAATATGACGCTATGTAACCCAGTAGCAACATTTAGTAATATTTGTTAGTTTGAAATAAATGACTTTCTTTATAGGTTTCTCAAAGAAAAGTTCCTATAATTTATTAATATAAGTGACAATTAATCTAAGGAACAAAATAAGAAACATTTTATAATTTTAAGTAGGTATCAAGCACAAAATAAGGGTCTCATTTCTCTCAATTTCCCCAACAACTCCGCACTTATGGTTCTTGACGTTTATGTTTTCCTGGTACGACGCGTTAATAGCACCATCGTGGCAATAACATTATTTATGTTCTCATCGGATATTTATTGTAATTAAAAAGTTTTTTCTATAAGAAAACTTTTTCTGGAAAAGGAACGGGTAATTAAATACTTATGAAAATATTTCTTTACGGTTCTAAACCATCTTGTTATATATAGTATTATACTAGCTGTTGCTCGCGACTTCATCCCCGTGGATTTGTTTTTCCATTATTTCTTCGCTCCTATTAGTCGCAGCGACATGTTTTGTAGCCTAAAGCCTTCCTCGATGAATTGTCTATTCAATAATTTTTTTTTTCAATTCGAATGAGTAGTTCCTGAGATGAGCGCGTTCAAACAAACAAACAAACAAACTTTTCAGCTTTATATATTAGTATAGATATACTTTATATATTAGTAAAGTCGTAGAATAAAATATATACTTATATAGGTTCGCATAAACTTTCCTAGCTTCAGTATAAGCATATAGATTTTATATCAAAAAAACTGTTTGGCGAAGAACGTGATGGATCAGTACAGCGGGCTAGTTTTCCTGCAGGATTCAAGTCATTCCCTGGTCAGATCACGTGCGGCTGCGGCTCCAATATCCGCCGAACTGACTGACGGCTAGTCAATTACTTTGCACTTACTTACGAATATTTTAATACATTACGCTATGGACGATACGTTTAATCTTAGACTTTACTTCTTAGTGAAGACTGGACTAGAACTTAGAATGCTAAAACCAGTTCAATTTAATAACAAAACTGTTACATCTTTTATTTTATTTTTTTTATTTATACACTTTATTGTACATTAAAAATAATACAAAATGAGCACATGTATAAAAAGACACAAAAAATAACGTACAAAAGGCGGCCTTATTGCTAACTAGCAATCTCTGCCAGGCAATCTGAGTGGTACGGAAACGATAGTCATAAAGACATATTTATAAATATAATTTAAACATAAAATGTTAAACTATACACAAATCACAATACATAGATAATAATATAATATAAATATATTATAGAACTATTACATAAATATAATGTCCAGTAATTATAATATTATAGTTGAAATGCGTTAAAACTGAGATAAGTGAACACGAAAAATTAGGGAGAAGGAGAAGAGTACATCGTTAATTAACGAAAAAAAAGTGAAATAACTAACATCGTTTTTAGGTAGGTTGCTATTCCGACAATATTCAATAATACTCGTAAATATTTTTTGAACCCTTATAAAAGTAGAATAGGGACGTATATTGTTGTTCTAAATTGGCAGTAGATTTTGAATGCTAACGATATATTAAAAGATGGTTACTTTTTGTGTCTTGCTATTGCTGTAATTTAAAATACAGTTTTTTAAGAAACGAAATACATAACTATTTCCCAAACTTAGTGAAGGTTTTTGTTTGTTAAATATAAAAAGCAGTTCCATAGCTTTCACCAAAAGAGAATTTAAATCTCATGAAAGATTAAATAATAATAATAATAATTTATTTATATTTCAAAATAATTTTTAATTACATTTTTGTTTTACCAAAAATAACAATACCAATAGAATACGAGTTACAATTCGATCAATGCTTGAATCTGCAGACCTACACTAAGTTAGCTTGTGTCGTAGGCCTGCAATCAGAACTGCTATACTACTACTACGTAGTATGAAGGGGACATACTACTATCTACATACCCCAGGCAATGAATCAATGAAATATTTTGCAATACCGCACTAATCGCGTCACGTGAGGCGTTGATTGAAACGGTTCAAGTGAATCCTCTAATAGAATACACTAAGTGATCTGAAGCTATCGATACGTCAGGTCACGTAGCTCTGCGGCGTCCCGTCAGATAATGCACTAGCTTAAGGTGAAATGCAATTCTCTCGTAACGATTTTTTATACGTTCCACGGGAATAAAGTCGTATATGTGATTAAGAATTATAGGTAGCTACTTTGGTAAGTATCTTTGTAATACTATAGCTAGCTACTATAGTTAATGATATTATAGCTAATAATGCAGGTAGGCTAATATTTTAATGAGAAAGGAAGAAAGAAGACGAAACAATTTAGGTTGGTGAAGGTACTCCTATTCCTTTAGGTATACACTATTTTACACGCATTAAAACACGAAAACTCATGAGGTAAGGGTAGCAAGTGCTTTATTATCACAAATATTACAACATTAACATCATCTTAATTAAAACCGCAGAGTATCTTGGTTATATTTAAACGTTTTTAACTTATAATATTTTTACAAAAACGTAGAAACTTTACTAATTACATAAATTCTTATAGCGGTGTATACCTCTATGCCTAAGTTATCAAACAAAAACACAACAAAACTATGAATAAAAATAATAATTTAAAAACGGAGATATGAAAACGAAATGAATCAAACGTTCAAAGTGACTTTGACGTAAACGAATGTTTAAGATCACTTACACCAAAGCCGAGTTTACGGCATCAGATAAATAAAAACAAACGGAGAACTTTTATTGCGGCTAATTTGAATACTTTTGCCTCGTCAGACATTTCTACGGGTTTAATTTTCGTTGGTTAGCCTTGCAGTCCAGTGGGATCGCTGTGAATAATTAGAATGTTCTCGAGAAAATTATAATGCAATGTTGCTTCTGGAATGCAACGTTGTGTATGCAACTGCAATTTTTTTTATATAAAAAATTGCACAATTAAAGTGTAGAATCGTCAGTGAAATACTTATGAGTTTTTATTTAACTATATGAGCAAACATAGAACGAACATTACCTATTATTTTTCAAGAGTAAAAAATGTCTTAATTATGAATATTCTGCTTCCTCTTCCTTCTTTTTAAACTTCCTTTTCTTATCACAACTTATACTTAAGACATTCGAACCTTTAAAGTGGCGAGTCATAGCAACTAAAATGGATACATGACGGAGTCCGCATAGGAAGTTTTATTTGAGTTTTTCAACTCACCTTTTCACTTGAAAATTATTTTTTATGAAAATCTATAGCAATATCTCTTCTATCACTACGAATCAATCTTAACTCGAAATAGCCAAATAGCTTGCATTAGCCGTGAGGACGTGTTTGTGGCCGACCGCCCGTATTGTCTCCTATTTCCAGCTTATACTAAATCTGCTTAAGTCCTTTAATAATATAATCTACCACCTAGTTTAATGTTCGCCACATTTTTTATTTGACTTAGTAAGGGGCAATTTTTGTTTGAAAAGTACTTGTAAATGTCTAAACTATATTTAAATATTATAATGAAAAAAATTTAAATTTTCTAATACAAATTTATCTGCAAATGTGTTGATAATTTCATCGGTACCAGCTGAACCGATTTCGATAGTTTTTTAGAACAGTCCTTGAAGTACGAGGAGCGTGTAAAGTATAAAATAACAGGTAGAACGTGAACAACGATGAGTCAGCTATTTACTTTCTATATTTTATTTAAATAAATATAAAGCAAATATTATTGTTATGTCTTTGCTCGTTATTATTATATAAACACGCACAATTTGATGGAAGATTCACATCTACCTTCGTATAATGTACCTCCAAATACCCTACAATTATACAACACTAGTTTTATGTCAAAACTCGTCTAATTAAGATTTATCTGTGTTCAGATAAGCCGTACTTAGTAGATATCCAATAAAATATACTGTTCCAGGAATCAAAGATATCATTTCCCAACGATATATTATTTCCTGGAAAAACAGCTTACGTTAACGAAACACTACCACATTCTATTCATATTAATCACGAGTATCTTTTGTGTTCTGGATATTAACAATTTCGCGTTCAAACAATCAGCTTTTGTGTGTGTGTGTTGTGATAAATAGGGAATTTAACTGCGCTGCGTTTCTCAATATGGCTGTGTTAAGGATGTTTCTAAACTAAAATGTTTCTAAAAGCATATTTCTTAAGTGGTATGCTTGCGGTTTTGATAAATATTTTATTATAAAAATAAGCTCTTTTATATGTCGATTATTACAATGTTAAAGACTTGACTTATCTTTATGGGAATTATAATCGGAGTAAAGGCGATTAGGCTCCACTTGGTATTTTATTACAATTTTTGAGATAGAGCCTGATTAAAAAAATCATCTTAAATATAAATTAAATATTCTTATTACACCTCTATCGATTGTTGAGCCATTGCTGAGGCATGAATTGTTACGTCAAATACTTAATTTTATACGCGTTCGCTCCGTGTAGTGATAAATAATGAATTTAACTGTGCTTCGTTGAAGATATTACAAAATTAGATAAATGAAATGGCTGCGTTGTTCTGCTCTATGGAGATAATATGAATATGTAAATTTTAATAAGGGTTCGTTAGTTTGAAAGTTTTATTTGTCTAGATACGAGTTACGTATTAGTTAAGTATTCGACTTCAATATTCAAAAAGTATTATTAAATTAATTCTTCGCGTTATGTTCAAATACTTGTTTTATATTCTCATCTGAAATATAGCTTTGTAAAGCAAAAGGTGAAAACAATTATGTATCTTAAAAAATGTACTTTTCATACAATAATAGTTTATAAGCAACTTATATTATTTCAGGCATGAGTTATTATTATTAAAATTATTCACAGTATAATTTTTTAATTGAATACATGTTTAAAATTTAAAAAAAAAACAACAGTGTATCACCTCTAATTATTTCAAAGTTGTACCAACCCTAAATCTATATGACACTCAATAATCTAGACCATCTTAGTTCTTATTAGATGCCCTTATCTAGTTAATTGTGTAAACAGTTAAATCTGGAACTTAATTACACGTTATTTGTTCAGCACGCACTGTTAGTACAGTCAACAAATTATTATTCAAAACATTATTTGAAGCACATTGTTGTGAATTAATTACGTGTACCCTGTTAACTTGTTCACATCAACACGGTGCGGGATTTATACCGGATGCTTCGAAAAAACCGGATAGTACATACCTTATAATAAATAACACAAAATTTTACGGGTGTCAAATGAAGCGAAGTTCCTTTCGGTTAGAATTGCACTTAAATTGTAAACGCACGCCGCACGGCTTACAATTGTAGTAAAAAGTGTCGTTAGAATCTTTCTCAGTTTTTAAATAGAAAGTAAAGAAATTCGTTCCAATATGATAGACACTTTTGTACGCTTTTTTTATCGCTATCTAGTCCCACGCTAAACAAAGCTTGTGATATGGCATAAATTAACTATTATTAATTAATTATTGTGTTTCTTTTTTGGGCCTTTTTTTAACTATCTTTTTTCAATTCAAACCAACTAATTCCTAAGAACAAACAAACTTATTGACTTTATAATATTAGTCCAGATATTAAACAACAATTTTAAAGTAAAAAAATAAAATGAATTAGCTTCTCGAAGCGAGACAAAACAAATTGACCTGTCTCAAATTCATTACAAAACTGTAAACAAGATATAATCGACCTTTTCAAAGAAAATAGTACAATAGAACTATATAGAGCAATTTCGGTAAAAATTTGCGAGTTTCACGCCGCACGGCCGAACACAACAAGGCAACGATTTTACATTGAAAATATGACTTTACACTTTCAACGTAACGACATTACGGTACTGTTTCAAAGTTTTTCATTGATAGTAAATTCCAGCGTTTATTACGACGCGAATTTACGAACAAATTGGTAAATATTTTTTTTTTATTTATAAAAATTTTCAATACAAATTGGAAGCGTTTTATCTGAAGATTCGATCTCGTGCGTATTTTAAATGTTTTTCAAAAAGCTGGGTTAAGATTTAAATTGCCAGCTCTTTTGGAAATGTAATAGGGTTATAGATGGATTTACAGCACAGATTCGTCAGATTTTTACATGACTTAAATATTGATAACGCAGGAAATTTCAAAAGCTTAACGAAAAAACTTCAAATAAATATTTTAAAAATTTACGCTATTTCAAAAGGTTTTTAATAGCAGTTAGTAAGTTAAAGTAAGGTTATAATATTGATTTGGAACACGCTATTCAAAAACTCCTTATTTTAAAAAGTGTCCTTTTAATTAATAACACTTGATTCGTAAAATTATACTCTTTTATCCCCATAAGAGAATATTACGTACATTTCGATTAGGTCTATTAGATTCTTAACACTAAAAAGTGATCTCTCACAGGCAATACACAAAAGAAAATATAAAAAAATTAACGTAGAACAAAAATAATATAAAATCCCCCAAAAAGTTGGAATAACATTAAAATTTTACAATATCTCTTTTGTTGCGTTTCTATCGAAAACTCAATTTAGAATTTGCCTGGTTTCCTGACTCGTAATACCTGTCATACGTATCGTCATCGCGTAGAATATTTGACAATCATGTCAAGACTCAAGATTCATAAAGTTCAATACCAGTTTAAATTTAAAATACAGACATTTTTCAAAGTATGTCAGGTTACTATAAACTAAGAATCTTGTATAATTCAATTAATTAATGAATTAATCTAATTATCATCATCATTATACCTATTGACGAGGTACTCAAACACTGTTGTTTTAATCATAAATCTATTTATTTAAAACATCTATACAAAAGGTACCAACTAATCGATACAGTTTTACTAAATTATATAAATATGATTAGATTAGCGAAGAGACCCTCCTCTAAGTGCTCTCTACTTATCCGACTTCAAAGGATATTTCTTGACAGTCCTTTGAATGTAAAGATTTTCTAAAGTAGATTCAGCCTTTGATTTAAGCATAGGAGCTTATGATCGATATATTGCTATATATTTATTATAATTTATTTTTTCGCATAGATTAAGTTTCGTAAGACGAGTTTATTCTAGAGTGTTTATATTAGGGTCAACTAGTTTATACTAGTTTATCCTATCGGGTTTAGGAAAAACTCTTTTGGATCAGATTAATCTAGTTCTTCCTAAATTCCTATACGAAATAGGATGTCTAGCCTCTAACGTATACTTACATCTTTATCAAAAGTCACTTTTGTCTTTTTATTAATAATTGTAGTTATAAGGAATTCGTGAAGTAAAAGGCTGCTTGTTATCGCAAACACACAAAAAGACCTAAGTATCAGAACTTTGTTTTAAAACATGTAGTGAACGTCAAATTCAAAGTCAAACAATTCTTAATTCAACAAGGCTATAGTAACACTTTAGAATCATTATGGTATTACAAAACATTTACCACCGGTTCGGAAAGCAGTTACTACAGAGAAGAACCAGCTAGAAACTCTGATAGTCGCTCTTTTTAAAATAAGAATATACAATTGTAAATATAAACAAAAACTCGACTTATATAATATTTATACATGAAAAAGGTCACCGTCCCACGAGCGTTAAGAAATATTATTCCAAGCGTTTTTATCTTCAATATATTCATTTAATGTATAATACGCTATTTAAATTAGACATTTTTAACAAGGCTTCTAAACTTGGAATAAGTCAGATCCTTGACGCTCTTAGGAAGCTTAGAATAGTATAAAAACATTTACCACCGGTTCGAAACGCAGTTTCTACGTAGAAGAACGGACAAGACTCTGATATTTGCTCTTTTAAATATTGATTTATAAGAAACTATTAGCTAGACAATTCTATCTCTTAAACTATAAGTAGTGAAGGAGAAAATGGGACAGCTACTGAGTAATCGGATTATGTTCATCCAGGTTACACGGCAATGACTTTATTAGACTTATATCGGATTTGAGCGACTTTTATAGCGATACCGACCGCTTTTTATATTTATGAGAGACCTTTTACTTTAATGACGGTAGATCGTTTCAAGTATAAGGTACCTTGTTAATGCGAGAATATACGAATTAGCGGAATCAAGACATCTCTGTCTTCGCTTTAAAAATGTAATCATAATGTAGCTATAATTGCAAAAAACTTATTTATAAAATGTTTACTATTCCTTTCTCACTTCTTCGTTGCTCTTATTATATACAATTTGGAAGCAGTAGAAAATAGCTTACTACTATCTCTTAAAAACAAAACCTTAGAATTCACAACTAATGCGAAAAGTACGCGGTTATGTTATTTATTCGAGAATCCGTATTTAGAACTTTATGTCATCCCACAATTGGACCCAAATAAACAGATTCGTCTAAAATAATAAAGAAAACAACCCTTTCGAATAAAATTGCAAATATTTTTTCTGATTCACTTTAAAACAAACAAAGTGTAACAAAGTGAATTTCTCTCACGCTATCCACACTTAACATAAACAGGTAATCATATACGACTATCCCAACCTTTTTAAAATTAATTGAACGCGCCCTACGATCTAGTTATTAAATTATTCAGTGAAAAAAGGGAGGATATCGTCCGCGTCTATACAGTGAATAAGTTATAAGCTGTTTCGTTAATGGCTGAACTTTGCAAATACGCTCCGTGCTCGGTTTATTTAGTGTTTATTAAAAAACTCATGGGTAAAGTAAATTAGGCGCTTACAATTTATAAGCGAGTCTTTTGTTGACACTGCTTTGTTGTACGTAACCGTGGCTTACATCGCGAATTCATGATGCGAATAATAACAAAATATACGAGTATATGGGAGAATTGGTTGTGTTATAAAGTTTTCACAAGTTTAAGTCCTTACTTACAATTTTAAGTCCAATGAAGGGGCTTAGGGCTTAAAAAACATCGCGAGTGGTAGGTAGATAACATCTTTTAAAGGCCGGCAACACACTCATGCCAACGCGATTGCTCAAAGGCGGAGTTGATCACTTAATATCAGGTGACGCCAGCTCCGTTGCCCCCTCGTATATAAAAAAATTGGGCTATTTATGCCAGCATATAATCTTTACTATCAAAAATAATAATTCACTGTAAGCTAATCTTATTGCCCTAATAAATATGAAAAGGTATAAAAACTCTCGCTTAAAATACTTTCGAGATCTATATTACGATTTTATTATACAATAAATTATACTTTCAAAACAAAACGAAAGCAAACGTCTACGGTTCGTAGCAATAGACTACGCTCCGAAGCGCTACGAGCAAGCTACGAATATTCACACGCTAGCAACGCTACAAAGCTACGAAACGCAATATTTTCTTTTTAAAAGTTACTATAGGGGCCTAAATTTTTATTCGGGTCAGTAAATTTGAAATTAGTTTGTATTCGAATGTAGCGAAATGATTTTTTAGTTTTGTGAATTGTATTGAATAAAACTTACATGAAACCGTGACGTGTTCTAAATACGTTTAAAAAAAGATGTTTGTTTTAATTTGAATAATAATAAGTTGTTGAACTATTCAATCGTTTCATTTCTTAGGTATGACTATGTGTAATAAATGCTTACAAAATAAGTAATTATTATATTGTTTCTTTTTTCATACTCAGTTTTACGCTGTTCTGAAATTTAAGGTAATAGATAAGAGCTTTAACCAAAAAATTGTCTAAATTTAAATCCATAAACACCTTTCTCCTTCCTCATCATAACGCAATATTTAATAACGTTACTAGAAATATCTGTTAAATTAACAATATAACGGAATTTTGCCCCAAACACGGGCGCTAACAATCAGCACCGAGATACGGTAATCCTCATTTTAGGGATGTACATATTAAAACTATTTTCATAATTAATGAACATTGTCAACTTTTACATATCTTTATATACGTATAAGAAACCTTCTCCTTTTAAAAGTCAGTTTAAAAAAGGTTAAAGATAATTAATTTAAATTTTATACGTCAAGTTGTGAAATTTAAAAGCTTAGAAATTAATAACTTTATAGTTCATAAGCAAATACGTAAGTAAGTACGTCATACAACGCAAATGGAATTTTTTTTTTTATAATACGAAGAGGGGAGACGAGTTGGACGCACTCCTGATGGTAAGAGTAACGCCAGCCCATAGCCAATGCAGTGCTACCCGGAACTTTGCTATAAAGCCCAACTCCGGACAGGGGTGCACGGACACCGACGCTCCCCACTTTGAGTCATGAGATGTTAAGACTCATTAGCCCAGTAATTTCGCTGGCTACAGTGCCCTTCAGACCGGAGCACAGTGACATTTTCACATCACTGTTCAGGCGGTAGAATGTCTGGCACTGTGGGGGTACCCACCCACCCAATTGAATAGGCCACATTGTATATAGTACAAGCGACCCGTATTATACGTATAAACCTCCCTCTCGAATAACTCTATCTACTAAAAACACCGTGTGAGAATCGGTTGCGTAATTATAGAGATATAAGCATACATAGGGACAGACAGAAGGAAGCGTCAAAGTCAAAGTATCTTTATTCAATTAGGCTACATAAAGTAACACTTTTGAATCGTCATGGTATTACAAAACATTTACCACCGGTTTGGAAGGCAGTTTCTACAGAGAAGAACCGGCAAGACACTCTGATAGTCGCTCTTTTTAAAATAAGAACAAACAATTGTAAATATAAACAAAAACTCGACTATTATAAAATTTATACGTGGAAAAGCGTCACCGTCTTTGTTTTATACTATGTAATAATTATGATTGATTGATTGATTCTAAATCTCATATAGTATTACAATGTTTGTCATTAAATCAATAGGACCCATAAGCCTACAAATAATTGCAAGAACATCGATCATTACTTAGACTCAATGTTATTAACTTCTATTACAGCCTTTTACTTTAATACCCAATAATGGTTTTGATTACATTGTAATTTTGTCCTTTAATCACATCCGCAATTAACTTCGCTTAACTTTAATTAAAATTTCCATCCAACTTTGAACTCGTAAAAATGTTTAGAAGGTAATTACTAATTGCCTTAAACATTTTACGTTACCTTAAATTTTATTTTACTTAAGTATATACGTTTAAGATCCTGTATCTGAATTTTAATGAAGGCTTTCTTATTTACTGCTAGGGTAGCTTGGGACCTTTTCTTACCAAATAAGTGTATTATATGGAAAATTCTATGTAGGAACGTTGTGTATAAAGGTGTGTTTAAAAATGTTTTTGCTTGTTGTCAAAGCGTTTTCAGTTTTCAAAGAATTGTATAAAAAATTCTGTTTTACAATTTATGAACTTAAATTTAGCTGAGAAGTAAGACAATTTACCATATACTGTTAAATTGTTATGGTCTTCTAGCTTTTCTTAAATTCTAGAATATCTGTGTACCAAATTTTATTACAATCGGTTCAGCTGTTATGAAAGACAGACCGACAGAGATACTTTCTATAATATTAGTATGGATTGGGTATACTGTACAGTGTAACAATTCATACTATATTTAAGCTCATTTTACTCGATGCTAATTATATCATTCTTCTGCGAAAGTACACATCTATACTAAAATTCTAAAGAAGAAAAGTTTGTGTGTTTGTTAAATTGTATGGGGTAATGTATGGGATAATTAGGATCTACTGAACCGATTTGAAAAATTCTTTCACCGATAGAAATCAACGTTATTGCTGAGTGTCATAGGTTATATTATAATACCCCAATATTATATATTTAGATCAACCATAGCGCAGTATTATTATGTACATATAGGTTCAAATACGTTAATTTAAAAATTAAATATATATTGAGCTCAACCCTAGCGCAGTAATATTAGCAAATAGACCGACAAGGTACAGTCGTTTAATGTTAAACAGCCTGTCCCATACAGCGCAATAGAACCGCTTCAGGATACACTAATGAAATACGCCTTTAGCTCCTACAAATGAATTTTTACGTGAAACTCTCCACTTTCCTTTAAGACATCTAAATTATTTTATTTAAAACTAAATGTTACCAGTTAACTTAATTTTAATTTTGTATTATATATACAAGGAATGGTACTGATATTTTGGTAAAAATAATTTTAACAAAAGTAAGCTGACTTCAAACTAAAAAGCAAAAAATAATTTGCTTCACACAACGTAATGCGTATTTTCTTTTAGTATAAAGAAATGATTTCATAGTTATTTAATAATTTTAAAGTCGGTACCTGTAAAAAAACATCACCTTTCAAACAAAAAATAATCATCGAAATCGGTCCAAAGACGACGAAGTTTTAATCGAACATGTATAAAAAAGCATATTCCAGCATTCGACCGTATGAATGAGAAACCTCCGCCTTTTTTAGAAGTTGGTTAAAAAAATATATTTAATCGATCCTAAGAAAGAATTATTTTTTTTAACTATCTATAATCTCAACTCAATTGGTTGCCCATCCGCCTTCGCCGGAATACTCATCTTCTTTCTCTTCTATATTCTATCCTTTTCGATCCTAAAACTCCTCTCTATCTAAAGAATAGGTTCGTGTTCATGGGCTCTTCTCA
>DWAJ01002951.1:0-15957 GCA_018238005.1 Eurema mandarina
CCAACACTTAGTTATTCTGCTATATGAAATAGGAAATGGTCCAACAAAGCAAATATCATTAAGTTGTATCACGACATGTCTATCAAATATTTATACAAGAATACTGTTACTTTAGTTTTTAAGATAACCTCGCAACTCACTTATTCCTCTTCTTCTTCCTCTTCCTCCTCTTCTTCTTCCTCCTCCTCTTCCTCCTCCTCCTCCTCAACCTCCTCCTCCTCTACGACCTCCTCCTCTTCAGGTTCAGGTTCGAAATGGGGCTCTTCGTCCTCTTCAACCTCGGCTTTGACGTCCTCCTCGCCCTCAGGGGATTCGAGCTCACCCTTCTTCTTGCCGGGCCTCTCGCCGAACCATTTGGGCAGTCGCGCTGTATTGCCATAAATATTGTTATCATACCTTTTCATTTATAATCATCTTTATTAATAATACAAACTCTTTCGATTAGACGGCGATCGAATAGAATGTAAAAAACATTCGTTAGATTTTATACATTCGACAAAGATTTCAGAAATTTCTTTGTCCATGCACAAAAGATTCATTTTATATGTTTGATTCTCATCTAAATATTAGGAAAACCTTTAATCCTTAAACGCTAAAGCACCTTCATAAGCGTAATAATAACAAAATTCTTTAATTAAATAAAAAGCTGTTATTTTAACTAATGATTGATGAATTCGCTGTTAGTAATGAGAAGTGTTCATGACAGTATTTACAAATGTTTAAACATTGATGGCAAGTCTGTTACCTTTGGCTGAGCAGAGAAGAGAAGATTAGAAGTCCAAAGTCTCGTTTATAATGTAAATAATCCCTCCCATTTTACCCAATCAATTTCCTACCAGTTAGAGATCAATCAACATCTTTATTAGGTTGGCATTACCGAAAACTTAAAGGCCAGTCAAATTTAAGGAGGTCTCAAGTCAAGTTATTTGGAAAAGACTTTTTGCAAACTGTCAAAGTAGATTTGAGACACAGTTGACTACAATAGCATAATATTATCATTTAACACCAAAATCCTTTCTAATATTATAAATGAATCATCATAGAAATATTCTTGGAAGTGTCAGAATAAACATAGGTTTTTTATTTCCGATTTTAGTTAATTGATTCAATGCGAGCGAAGCCGCGGTTAAAAGCTTAGTATTCTATAAATAAGTGTCGTGACAAGAGAACAAACTCATATCATTTGAAATTTATAAAATAGTCAACACCAATTCAACCTATTAAACATTTTAGAATAAGTTTTTAATTGTCAACGTGCTAATATACTATTGCGTACTCCACTTAAATTGGATAAGCGTTAGTCTTCAGTAAGTCAGCTAAAGCTCCTTTGCTACGAAGTTAAAAAGCTCGAAGATCTATAAATTAAGCCTGCGAAGCCATTGAAGCGGTAACTTTCCTTTCCTTTCCATTAAAGAGACTTTAAAAAGCTTCAGTTCGCTTGCCAAGCTCTGCTGTCAAGTAATCTCATACTTACTCTTTTGCCTGCCTCCGAACTGCTCGGCCCTCTCGAGCCACACCTTCTCAATGAAGTCCTTGTTCAGTTTCTCTAGGTCCTGTACGAGGGACATGTTATGATCAATGGAGGGGTCAATGGCACTACGACGGAACAAAGATTGCGTTATTGCATCCATCATAAAAATCTGAAATAACCCTTCGTAATGGAATCTTGAAAATTTGAAAGCTCCACCCATCACAATACTTAAGTCTTGGGCATGTGTTGAAATTAGGGAAAGTTTGGAAGACATCTCTGGTAAAATGCAATTATAAGACGCAATTACTGTGGGAGGATAGTACGTAGCAGTGGCTGGATAACCGGTGGATATTTGATTATTTAAGTTCCGATGGATGCAATAACGCGAGACATGAGGTCAAAGAGGAGCAGCGATGGTCATGAGTCCGGCATGCCACGGGGCAATGTGGGAGCGCGTGCCACATTCGCCTTACTTTTAGTCCGGTTTATAAACTCCTCATGTTTGTCCTTCCATAGCTTATCCATGAACTCCGACAATTGAGTGTCGTAGCCCTGTATAAAATTCTAGTATTAACATCTTTAATTGAGAAACAAAAATTATTGGCTCATACAAAAATCTTCTTCCTTGCAATTTTTGTCAATCCTATTTCAGGGTTGCATTGACTACCTGACGAACCCGAATCAGGTATTTAAAGACTGAAAGCATATTTTTTCTCATAAATCATTGTGGAGTACTTACACCCTCGAAAAGTTTCTTTTTGTCGTCATATGAACGTGTGTCAACGCGTCTTTCATATTTGGATGCTACTTGGATTTTGGGCTGCAAAGAGAATAAAACATATCAAAATCGGAATTAAGATGTACTAATGATCACAATACATGGAGTTTAATACATCGATGTTTAGAAAGAGAGCATTGGCTAAAAAAAGCTTCAAAAAGCGTTATCTCTTTCACACACAATACCAGGCTAATTTGGACTCTTTGCAAACATCGATGAGCAGTATTTTTATTGGGTGTGATACTTACGGGGTGCTTTCCTGTGAGTGCTTCAGGGTCAAGACCTTTTTTAAGAGCTTTGTGCCTCAACTGCTGCTTTTGTCTTTCTTTGAGCTCTTTTAACTGTAAGAAAAATATTTTTTTCTTGTAGAACTGATTTTTATTAATAATTAAGAGGACTTATGATTTGCAAGACTTCCAGAAGTTTTCTTTTGAGTTGATTTACAATTTCGATTCCAAATTGTTATGTATCTTCGATTTAAAATTTAGCTAAACCAGTCAAGTCATTTGCCAATAGGTAACGGACAGATTTTCTTTCAGAATTTAAAAATTAGTATAGTATTTTAATGAGTATATACTAACTCGCTATAGCAGATAACTTACGTCATAGTCCTGTCTCTTCTGCCTCTCCTCGAGATCGTACTTCTCGGTCTCGAGCTTGATGATGCACTCCCACAGCTCGGTGGCCTTCTGCCGCAGCTTGTCCACGGACAGCCCCTCGATGGCCAGCGGCTTGATGCGGATCGAGAGGGAGATCTTCTTCTCCTCCTCCAGCTGCTCCTTTGTCTTGTTGCGTTCCAGCTGAGCGTTGCTGAGACCGAATTGCTGTAGCAAAATAGTGATACGGTTAGTCTTATGCTGGATCTTGAAACGCTATTCAAATTTAAGTACAATCAAATCGGTCTGATTTTACAGTTTGCCATACAAATCTGTCAAAATTACTAGAATAAAGGCGTGCTTGAATTTGATTAGCGTATGAGTATTTGGTCGTTACTCTATAGGGTAGTTGTTTTAAGATACCTAGCCTTGTTAATAATTGATTGATTCAAAAAAATCGATAACAAAAGCAAAAACTAAACTTCTTAAGTGCCATATTTGAAAACTTACAAATAATTAATTTTTATCTAGATAATCGAATCATTAAGAGCGTTATTTAGGAAATGTACAAGTAACTCATAGCTTATATTTTGAGCCCTTAAAATGGACACAGAATGATACTGATGATTCATTTACTTCGTTCTTCTTCTGAATGGTGAAGTTAGGACCAGTTTTGCTGGAAGCGTCCTTCATTGCCTGGAGCATGGCCTGGCGCTTCTTCTCGGCCTCCTCGAGCCTCTGCCTCTTCTCCTCGATGTCGCGCTGTTTCTTCTCCTCAATCTCGCGGATTCGCCTCTCTTCTTCTTCCTTCTTCTTCTGGGCGAGGCGCTTCTCTTCTTCAGCGCGAGATACCTGTTCATATAAATGCATTAATTAATATACCTTTTTTAATGAGAATGGAAATTGAAACTAATGAGTGAAATAAATATTCTAAAAGTATAATCAGTGTCCAAAAGATGGAATCTATGGTTGTATTTTTTTTCTTTACCAATTTACCTTGCAACGAAACCAATAAGTTATTCTTTAGTGCCTGAATAAGACATATAAATGAGACATATCTCTGAAACCTTACCTTGCGCTTGGCCTGCTTCTCTTTGAGGCGTTTGAGTTCATCTTCCTCCTTGGACCTCTGTTTACGCCATTCGTTAATGTACTCCTTCAGCTGCTCGTCTAAGTCCGACCGCTTCTGATCTTGACGCTACAAAATTATATTCCATTAGAATCTAGATTCTAGAAGGTCTTCTTAATGTTAATTATATTAGTATTGGAATAGTCACCACGTTGGAGCAAAAATTCTAAATATTGTTCTATTCTTTGATTAATATTAATTAATTAGATGTATAGTACGCGTCATTTATGTTTAGCGATTGACGAGAATAGCTGCGCATCGGTAGAATCGCGCTCGTAATTGACGTATTGGTGCGAGAAAAACAACACGACTGGGACAACCAATCAACGCTCGCGCACTCGATAATCACGCGCCCCGCGCGCCGCGCCGTTACCTCGATACTTTATTTTTGACTTCTGCGCAAGTTTCGTTCAGCGCTAAAGATTCGTGACGCGCACTATACCTAAACGATTCATCTGCAGAATACTATTCGAACCGTTCCGTTCTGGTTTGAGACATTTTATTTGAAAGTGGGAATATTACGTGTTCAAGCATCACTAAAATCAGTGCAGTTGTTTTTGACATAAAAGTCGTGTAACTAACTTAATTTAATATTTTGTTTGAATTCATTGGTATACCGATATTATCGATGTCATACTATATCAAAGTCCTTAGTCAGGCCTTTATTGGTAAAATAATTGCCATATCTGTACATCCAAAATTACCCCCTTACTCAACTCTCAACCTTAAACTCAGAAAAATTTTCCTCTTTGCACAACACAGATAAATTTTAAAAAATGAGGATGTCAAAATGTCAATTTGAAAGATTATTTTATAATCTGTTACTATAATAATTACCTTGATGAATTCTGGATCTCCCTCACCCCTGAAATCATAATTACAATTAGAACAAGATATCTTTATAAATATTGATAGTTCTCAGTAAGTCGCGACGAACCTTGTTTCCAAAATAACCTTGTTTTTTTAATTTTTTTTCATATTTCATACAAACTCTTTCGTTACGACTTAAATCAAACCTATGTGTTGATGTTTTTATTGTACACTTATAGCATCTGTTATTATGCATTAATAATTCTTAGTTGCTGTGTTTTTTTATTTAAACAGCTTATTTCCATTTATATAATTGTATTAATTATTGCTAATGTGTGAATATGGAATACATTTTCTTAAGTATGGTATGTTACCATTTACTAACGAATATTTAAATGGCTATTAATTTTTATTACGACATTGGATTTATGTTCGATTTTATTCTGTATATTGTGTAAAAGTGAAATATTTGTTATCAATGTATATTTATACTGAAATGGTTTATGCTATACACATATGGATAAAATAATTGGAATAAGTAAAACACCATGCTTCGACAGAACAGTGGCATGCAATCGACAAAGTTTAGAGAGATTTCGGCTGACGAAATCAGTTAGAAAACGGCGCGGGCGCAACTCGAACGCGATCGTTCAAAAATAGAACACCTATGCCCGTCAAAAATAACCGTTGATTCGCTTGCTCAACGAGATGTTAGGAAATTTCGCGGCGAAAATATGCGCCCGAGCCGCGTCGTTAAAACAAGGATTACAGTTAGTGACACCAGAGAGCGGTGCAACTTACGCGATCGACGGTCTACTCCTAGAAACAGAAAATAACGATCAGCATCTACCACACATTTGAGCGTGTTCATACTTAAAAGTGGAAGTCATAGATAAGCAGTTTATTTCACGCATTCAGTCTCAATTAATCGTTATTGAAGTTGAAAATATATATTTCACTTAGTGCGATGTTATTGCTGTGCGTTGGTTATTCGGCGAAGCAAAGCGCTGAACATTTTGAAGTATTGAATACTACTTACTCTTGTTTGGGAGCGGGCCTAGAGCCGTAGCAGGAACGGGGAGGAAAAAATAATTGTCATTAAAATTGTGTTCTAATCGTAACCATTGTAAAGCTAAGTAATATAAGCGACAAACAACAGCGGAACCATCCAGTGGCAACGAAACGATTCGTCGATCGTTCAGTTAAGGTTGAAAGCAAGATTGCGCCTAACGGCATACAGTCTGAGAGCTAGAAAGCGTCAAGATTGCACTAAAAGCGATAATCTTAGCCTATCGAGGCAAGCGTGCCGGAACATTGGCATCTCACTTACTTCCTGCAACAAAAGATAGGATTCCGTGAGGGGTGCATCAAACCTAGAAACTGGAAGGCTATTGAATGTACAGTAGTGGAACTAAATGATAGATCTAGACAAGGTTCTAGAGTCGCTAGGCAGAGAGACCAGGCCTCAAAGCTTAAAGAGAAAAAAATTTAAATCCTGATAGAATTATCCCGAAGTACTCACGTCTCCACGACTTCTTCTTCTACTTCCTCCTCTTCGGAGCCACTGTAGAGAAAGTAACAGGTTTAGGAAGAACACAGAGTATACAAATCATTTGGTGTATAAGACTATGCATGTTGTAGGGTTGTTAGCACAAAAAATTGGTATTCAATGCAAAGGTTCGGGGCAAAACTTCGATGCAAGAACTATGCACTATGATTTTTGTATACTGTAGGTACTGAGTTGTGTATTTCCGAACTAATTTTACCTTGAAAATTTCTGAATTGGTTGTCAAGCTTAAATAATACTTACGAATATTCCTCTTCGTCAGACATGTTGGTAGTTTGTTAGTCTGTAAAGAAAGATAATACCCTTTATTTTATGAAGTATTGAGCGATTAATGTATCCATTCGTTGGATATTTTGGCACCGTACTAGCTCGTAGTGCTCAATGTATTTGTTGGCTGTACTTCAAAACTTTGTTTAACTAATCTCTGTTATATCAAGAGAATTGTAATCTTCCGTTGATTTATAGTCTACAGTGTATAATGCTGCCTATTTAAATATCACTTAGAAGTATACAAATTAATATTTAGCCGTATGCAACACGAAAATAGGTAGTAGGTATGTTATGGTTTTGATTATCTATGCTTTAATTTTGTTTTAAATTTCTATTAAAGGAATGCCAAAGTCCTTCGGTCTTTTAAATGAAAAAGTAATGTTGTCTTTAACTGAAAGCAGGCTACCGCTAGTTCCATGTCTCTTGTCACGATTCGCTTCTAAAAATAAAGTCTTTAGTACCTAACAATAAATATAGCTTACTAAGTTCCAAAGAAAAAGTAAATAATTCTTTTCCCACGCATGCCTTAATAAAAACTTTAATAGTTCAATTCTAACCTTAACGATTAACTTTAATCTATGTTGTTCTTAGATCAAACATTTCAACGAACTATTTCCAATTGCAATTTTCAAAGTGAAAATTGTACACCAATAACGAAAATTTACAAACCGTATTTCAAAACTAGAAGTGTGTCATTCGATTAATTATATTCCTATTTTTTATGAAATTTATGATATACGACTAAGATAATGTTTTACTAAATAGTATTTATCTAAAGTTATTGGAAATGCATTTTGTCGATTTAAATTGTTCGTAAATGCCTTCGTTTTCTTCATCATGTTTCAAGGTCAAATGATTGAAGTAGAGAACTGCAATTGTCTATCTACTCAAGCAACGTCAAAATAATTAAATAAATAAATTAAATATACATATAATAATTATTACGATCTTTGACCTAAATACTTATAAAGTTTTGTATAGAAATTCGAAAAAAGAACGTTACATTTTTATGAGCAGCTACGTCAAAAATTTTTCAAACAAATAAAACAACGTCCGGAAATTATTGAAATATGAAGATATTTAACCTTATTGTTTACAGAGAAGTGTCTATTTTCAGCGGTTTTATCTTTCTAACCAATAAGCACACCCACGGATTGCGCGCTGGCACTCGTTCAAAAAGTTTATATTTGGCGTCAGTATCAAGTTGTGCCTCGAAATATTTTTTGCGATCTACATTTTTTGATTTTGTAATCGCTGCTCTATTTTTTACGCGCTTACGATGATTTTTTTTATAAATCTGATTTTAAGCAGTCTGAACAATTTGACATGCAATATTTTTTATCTTTTTTTTGTCCTCTTACATATAAAATGAATTTTACGTTTCATGCTAAGTTTTTATTCTACTATTTTTAAATCAATATGGACTGTATTATATAACGTATTTTAGTAATTACTTAGTATATGTAATTATTAATCTTGTCGTAACTATTTTTGAATCTCGAAATATGTTTCTTTTCATTTACATTTTTATGTTATGCTTTAAATTTTAACTATGAAACCTTAGCATATTTTCTGACATTTAGTTATCTGTGTAATTTTTTATCTGTGTTTAATTATCAGTTTTACCATTATATTGTAAAGTACGTTAACTTAAATTTTACCAAGTGTACAGTGTGTAGTGTTGTGTATACTTATACGTTATCCACACGTAACCACGGAACGTAACGTAACTCCGGGCTAAACTTAGCGCGCCTGATATGGTAACACCGTAGGCATATTAGGGCATGAACACAATCCGTAGGTACACTTGAGGGGACTACACACTGTACAAAGGCACTGCACTGCACGGCACTTACGTCGCACGGGTAGAAGACGGTCACAGTCACTAGGCACTGGCAGAACCACGCAGCGACGTTGGAATGTGGAGTCCGCGGCGACCGGAGCGGCTCTGAGCGCTGAGCGGGCCGCGCCACGCGTCCCGCAGTAGTTTATTTTTAAACCCGGTCATTTTTGAGCTCAATCCAGCCAGCTCCGATTTCTAGCGATGGAACTGCGTCCTGTAGCGGATGCAAAGGGCGTGGTTGTACCGCTGTCAAAATAATGTACTCGTCAACATTTTGCGGGATTAAGAAAAAAAATGTAGGCCACCAGTTCGATATTTAATATTGTGTATGTTAAATATTAAAGTTAAAGTAGACTAAAGTGAATAGAAGCCACTAAGAATTTTTATATTTTTTAATCGGAGCAAAGTACTTTTCTGGTGTAATTGAGATCGAATAGTTATTTTATATCAATATTGCGTTGTTGATTAGATATCTGTTAGAAAACACTTCGTTGCAGTTTTTTAAGAAATTTTCAAAAAGTTTATAATATTGTTAAGCTTGTTTTGTCCGCAAATGCTCGTTAATCATTTGTGAAAGAATCCAAGCACTTTCTAAATTCAATAATTATGATGAATGTAATATTTTCTTCTAATCCGTCCTAATGGTCTGTAGTACCTACTGGGTGTTAGCTTCTTCAGGAATAGGTAAGGATATGTGTAAAAAGTACCAATAAAAGGTATAATATAGGACAGAAAAGGTTGATAGGCCGCTAAGTTCCTTTAATTGATGACTTTAACGAAATAATTAGCCAAGTGCATGGCGGACACGCATAGAATATAATTCATAATGTTCTTCTTTATTTATGTTCTGAACTTTACAAATTAACAGTTCTCTTAACTTATAATTACTGTATTGTCATTTATAGTTTAATTATACATTGAGAACTATCATTATCGTTTTTTTTTGGATTTTGTCAACGTAGGTGGGTCGTTTTATCATACATTCATGAAAAGTTTCAACTTTCCAACTCAACCCGTTTGAGCTATATATCAGGTAAAAAGGAACGGACGTGACGATTCTATTAGGATTGGTCCGAGAGGATTGACTCGAACTAAAACAACCAAATATTATGTAGTAGACGTAGGTATAGTGCGCGTCATTTATGTTTAGCGCTGGCTGACTGGTAGAATAGATGCGCATCGGTAGAATCGCGCTGGTAATTGACGTATAGGTGCGAGAAAGACAACACGACTGGGACAACCAATCAACGCTCGCGCACCCGACTATCACGCGCCCCGCGCGCCGCGCCGTTACCTCAATACCTTATTTTTGACTTCTGCGCAGGTTTCGTTCAGCGCTAAAGATTCGTGACGCGTACTGTACTATGAGCTATCCGAATTAATATTTTATTTTAATATGTAGGTACTAGGATTAATTATAACTTTCACCAACGTATACATTGACATTATTGACAATTCGACCCGTTAATAAAATCAGCACTTGTATCGCTGATACCACTATAAATAAATGCTGACCATGAAATAGGAAATAGCCGTAAATACTGTTTGTTTTACACTACCCAAGCTATGTGGCCGATGACGTGATTATAGTGACGTGCAGGTGAGTTATAACACTAAAATTCACTATTAAGTCTTCAGGGATCATAAAATATATTTAAAATACAAGTTTATGTTGCGTGTTTGTTATAATGACACTACTATTTTTTATTAAAATAGTATTTTAATTTTTAACAATCTTTCTCAGGTTTATAATAAAGTGCTTGTTGGTGATTTTTTTAATCAATTTATTCGAGGCCGGAAAGGTATTATTCATTTTTTTAAATTTATATTGACAAAGTAAAACTATCTTTATAATGTAAATTTTACTTCTTTTAATACAGTTTTAAATTAAGTTGCATAAACCGTTTTTTATACTTCTACAAATGTCACATTTCACATTCGAATTTTGACTTTATTGACAACTGTCAAACACATGTGATTTCTGTTTATTTTCAAATTTGTTTACCTCTACAATTAATAACGATAAAATGAGCTGCTATTTACAATGAACTTCTAAAACATTAGCTTTAGTTAAGGATAAAATCAAATAATGAATTATTATAGAAGCAAGAACTTGGGTACTCCTTCGACCCCAAAGCGTCGGCGAATTGGAAAATTTGAACGGTTGCCTCAACGAAGGATCGAGAGTATTAAGCTAAACACACCAAAGAACTTATATATAAGGGATAATTGTGATTCTCCGCCGTTACCGTGCAATCAAGTGGAATATTTATGTGATTCTGAAAGCAACAGTTCTATTAGTAGCGATATTCCATGTTCACCCGGTATTTTCGAAACGTGTCAAATTTTAGACGATAGAAATATTAAATCGGTATCACAAAAACAAAACAATGATATTTCCTCGATCAGCACTTTTGCTGATGAATTATTTAGTGAATCATTTCAATCAGATTCATTAAATCAAGTTCAGGAATTGCCAAAGGAAGAAAATTATGAAGATGAAATCGAGAAAACATTCAATGAAATCAATCAAACTATTTGCAATAATGATTTATTTTTCGAAGAGAAAGACTCTTTTTTACTTGACGTGAGAGAGAGTGGTTTAATTAATGATAAGGTTGCTAAACAAAATGAATTAAGTCAATTGGGAAAAGAAAATAGTAATGATTTTTACGGGTTGCCTTTGATTACCAAGGGTCTGTTTAAGACATACAGAAATATTGAAAAATTCTATGGTAAGTTTGGTTCTTGGCAAAATTTCTATAATTGTAACTATGTATTAGCTGATTAAAAAAAATATATGATAATATAGATTATCATAAAATTTAAAAACAAACATTACTTTGAATTTTTAGATATTACGAATATTATTAATAGGAAAGTAACAATTTGGCATCAGTTACACTTCATACATAAACTTTCATGATTTCTCAAACGCAAGATCAAAAATTTGAAATCTAGTATAAGATATATATTTTATATCATTTTTACAATAACAGTCTTTTTTCTCTACGTTCAATTAAATTTTATTTTAGATTGGCAAGAAGAATGCCTCAATTTGAAAGCAATTAAAGATCGGCGGAATTTAATTTATGCTCTACCAACTAGCGGAGGAAAGACATTGGTCGCAGAGGTCCTGATGTTGAGAGAAGTGTTGGTGCAAAAGAAAAACGCTCTATTTATTTTACCCTTTGTAGCTATTGTCCAAGAAAAGGTATAATGTTTGTCTTTTAGTATGTTGCTATAATTGTTTTACTGATTGCTATGTGATTTGGTGACAGACACATATAATGAGGCATGTACAGATATGGCCAGGCTATAAACGTCATAAAATAAGTTTTAAAAAAAGTCACTTACATTTGCATGTGAGTTTATTCTAAAAAATAGTACATCTCTTAAGATTTGTCACCATTTTTTTAAACATACAATTTTTTCGTAATTATTAGCTGCATATGTGTTCTATATCTTTTGCCATTTCTTTTTTCAATTAATATATAAAATGTACCCTTATTATAGCCTCTATAAATAATGATGTGGTCTTCAAGTAAAGTATAATTTTAAAATTATGAACATGGTAATAATATGTCTTTTTTTATCAGATATGGGCACTTTCTCCATTTGCGATACAACTAGATTTTTTAGTAGAAGAATATGCAGCAGGTAAAGGTCATTTGCCACCAAAGAAACGGAGAAGAAGAAACAGTATTTATGTAGCAACTATTGAGAAAGGCTTGGCTTTGGTCCGAAGTCTTATTGAATTTGATAGATTACATGAGATTGGCTTGATTGTGGTGAGTATTTTTATATGATAGCTCATTATTATGAATATAATTAGAAGAATTTTGACAGGGAAAATCCTTAAAAGATACTTCTTAATGAACCGTATAGTTGATGGGTGGTTATTGAAAATTAGTTGAGGCATTTCAGAAGAGTTTAATTACAAACTCTGATAAGAGAATTTTATAATATATTTTAAGATGTAATTAAATTCTTAATAAATAAACTATTTGGCATGTTACAAGTTCTGCTTAATGAAACAAGATGGCGCTGTGTTAAAATAAGTTTCCTTGAAATATTTAAAATTAAAAAACTTAGGCAAACAAAACCTTTATATGAATTGTAAGTCATGTTCATATGTTCCATGTTTGTAGGTAGATGAACTTCATTTACTGGGGGAGCCAGGTAGAGGAGGAACTTTGGAAACACTTCTGACTACCGTTATATTTGCTAATAGTAAGTTAAATTTGCTATATTTGCTAATTTAATAAGTTATGTTTGCTAATAGTAAGTTAAATTTGCTATATTTGCTAATTTAATAAGTTATATTTGGTATTAGTAAGTAGCCTATGCAACTTACTGTTTAATAAAAGTTATTTTTATCCGTAAACAGGAATCAGACATATTATTGCATTTCGTTTGGTAATTTTCAGCTGATAAGTTGATAAGTTTTGAAGTACTAAATGTCTTCAATAACTTATATTTTGGTGAACTTTTATATAAATATTAAATAATTATTACAGAAGGGATACAAATAGTGGCCATGTCAGCAACTATAGGCAACCTGCCCGACCTGGCCTCCTTCCTTCGAGCTGAGGTGTACCAAAGAGATTTTAGACCAGTGGAATTAACCGAGTATGTCAAGCTGGGGAATATATTGTATAAGATTGTGTGGGGCGAGGGGGGGATGGAACTAGTACAAGACAGGCAGCTGGCTTTTGATGTAAGTTAGTGGTTATTTTGATTATTTTAATCATAACAACACTGAGATATTATTATCGTTAAATAGTATATAAAATAAATAATTTAAAAATTAAAATACCCGACTGCGTAAAAAGTGAACCAAACTATGTACGGTCTAATAAAAATAAAACTGAAAAGACAAAAACAAGTACTGCAATCTGGAACTATGAAGAATAACTATCAAGGTAATTAAAAAAAAAATAAGTCTATAGAAACTTAGGCAGTCGGAGCCCATTAAAATCTATGGCTCACAAATCCATTCTATTCTCCAATTATTGGACTTGGATTTAAAAGGGCCCCGACCCTCCTTTGCAGCGTGCAGTCGGGTAAAAACTAATTCGCTTTCTTTCTGCCTGTCCTTTTATGTACTATCTTTTTATTATATTTTATATGAGAAACTATTAGACTTTTTTATCGGTTCGTCTCTGTAGAAACTGCCTTCTGAACCGGTGGTAAATGTTTTGTGATACCATGACGATTCAAAAGTGTTACCATATGTAGCCTAGTTGAATAAAGATATGTTTTATGACTTTGTTTGTGAAGACTTTTAAACTATTTCCAGTATTCAGAAGCTGGATACAAGTTAGATCCGGACTTCGTGGGCGGTTTAGTCAGTGAGGTGGTACCGAAGGACAGTTGCCTGGTGTTCTGTCCGACCAAACGTAACTGTCAGAGTGTAGCTGCCCTGCTCTGCACTATGTTAAGGAGGTTGGTAGTTTGATTTTTTTTCTTTCAGCCAGTACCATAGGAAACTTATTTTAAGAGCAATTAAGAAACCTTCTTGCTGGTTCTTCTCTATAGGAATAGGTTTGTAACCAGTGGTTGATGATGGGATGATTTTAAATAATATGGTGATTGAAAAGTAACAATTAGAATATTGACTGGTCTATTTGTCTTTGTCTGTGGCTCTTATGGTTTTTACATTTTGTTTTCAATAGATTTTAAGGAGTCATTTAAAAGCTACGTCACATAATATAGTTAGGTTTTAAACGATTTATAGTCAGACTATTTCTTTAACTACTATTTAACCCCCCTCTAAAGGGTAGATGCAAGAAGAAAATGGTATGGTAATGATATTATGGAGGTACTACAAAACATCTTTATCTTGTTTTTATTGTAGCATTCTGGTGACATGCTTATATTAATATACGTATATTTTATGCTATGTTTAAGTTTTCGAGCACTAACCGTTCGATCTATAGATTAAAGACTGACATGTCGCAATATTATAGTCGAATTACGGTTCCTAACTTCTAGCGACAATTTTGGTTGCCTTAAAATTCACATCCATAAGTCATCTAAAAGGCCGTCAACCCACTTCAGAGCTATCAAGCGCCACAAGTGTTGATGGGCGGCGATGACCATTTTAAATCGCGTGGCTTGTCTGCTGGTTTGCCTTCTAAGTTATATCTGTCTGTGTGTCTGTCTTTCCATCACGCTAAAACTACTGAACCGATTAGAACGAATTTTTTTTACACAGATGGTCTAGACCCTGAGATAAAACATAGGCTAGCTTTTAACTGGAAAAAAGGGTTATAAGGCGGGAGTGGGGGGGGTCAAAGTTTATATGAAAATCCACACGGACGGACTCGCGGGTAACAGCCAGTCTGTTATATAGTGACATGCTATCTCACCGGGTGGCCGAGCGGCAGGCGCTGTGCGCTGCGCTGCGGGCGGAAGGCGCAGGCGCCGAAATGCTTCGCTGCGCGCGCGCCGGGGTCGCTTACCACCATGCTGGGCTGGCTGCTGACGAGCGCGCTATCATTGAACATGCTTTTAGGTGTGTATGTACCTTTTTATTTTAGGAATCACAGATAGTCCTCTATGCAGAGTTTGTATGAGAGAAGATGAAACTGCGGCACACGTACTTCCACACTGCCCTGCAACTGCCTATGAGAACTACTAGTCTGAGAACTACACTACCCTAGACTATACTATACTTCGCTATATTACACTACATTTCACTGCTCTACACAAGTTCACACCACTCTCCTTCCACTACTGAACATCAAGGAATCCGCCCTGTTGAAAAATACTTCTAGATACAAGAAAGAAAGTCTATCTTACTTCCTTAAATAGTCTTATTTCTTTTTTTAAATCACATCCGAGAGAAATGCTTTAAATCAATGAGTTTAGTTGTTTATAAGAATTTTAGTGTTTGAAATAATACAATTTCCAAAATAGCTCTCTCTGTGCTGAAAAAAAAACAGTTTAATATATAGTAGATGATTGTATAGAAGAATGATTGCGTTAATATCGATGGTACTTGCAACGAGTCCCATCGTTTATCAATAACGAACAAATATGAATTGGTCCTTCGAACTGGTTATTCTAGAAACTATAAAATGTTGACTGTCGTTTAACATTAAGTATTTTTATTATTATTTAGTATAAATAAAATAAAAAATTAAAACACTTTATTGACCAAAAACAAACAAAAAAAGACTACATTAAAAAAAAACATAATTTAGCCAATTGGCGGCCTAGGAAGCGATATTTTCTAAGCAACCAAAACTAATACAAAGCTGAAAATATAATAAAGTGCATAAATAGAATACATAGATTAACGCGACAGACAAACACAAACATAGATATATAGAACTATAGTATGTATAGTAATTGGTGATCAGGTCAGGGGTATTGTCGGTGCTGTGCTGCACGTCGACGCTAGCGGCGGGGGTCAACCTGCCGGCGGCGCGGGTGGTCATCCGCGCCCCGCGCGTGGGCCGCGCGCCGCTGGGCCTCGCGCCCTA
>DWAJ01002952.1:0-15946 GCA_018238005.1 Eurema mandarina
ACTAAAGACGACTTGATGACGATTTTACTTGACTCATATCGACTTTTATCTTGACCACGTTGCCTCTTATTACATTGACATTGGCAAAAAGCTAGACGCTAATGCCATAATATAAGAAAGAAAAAAGAACTACATGAGTGACAGTTGTATAATCTACAACAAAAAATAAAATGGCGGATTGAAATTAATATGAAAAACTCAATTATATTAGGCTATTATTTGTTATCGATTTGCCTTTAAACCTATAAGTTAGTAATAATATGCGATTGCAGATTTATAGATTTTCAAACAACTATAAATATTATTTTATATTATTTTGATAGCGTAAAATTGGTTTGCATTATCGCTTTTGAGTAATTTTTGTTGTATTTCATATAATTACAGTTTTACGATTAAATTAGTATTTTCATCATTTACATTTTTAACTAGCTGTGCCACGCCGTTTTACTCGCGTAGTTCCCGTTCTCTGGGCGATACTGGTATCTATATAAAGTATCCTATGTGTTATCTATATACCAAACTTTAACTAAATCGGTCGAGCCGTTTTTGCGTCGAATAATAAAAAAACATACATCCATAGATACATTCTCATAAACTTTCACATTAATTGTATTTGATCTAATAATAACTCAAATAAAGATCAGTATTATGTTTTTGTCTTAAAACAGCAAATCAGCTTGGAAGGTAGTCATAGATTTAACCTTAAAAATCTAACTTCGAACATACATTGCCAGGAATATGCACAAAATTACCATATTTCCTGGAAACAGAGTATAGAGTTAGCTGGCAACACCGCGCATAGATTTCACGGGCCATTACACACGTGACAAATAGCGACAAGATGGCGGAATGTATTTTTGCGCGAGAAATCTGCTTTGTATATGAATAGTTTTCTTTGAATGGAGTTTTTGAAATATTGGGGTTTCGATAGTTACCCCTTTTATTGTTTACGCGAGCGTGTATGATTTATTATTATAAACTTATATAATACTTTTTTATGTTATTCAGTATTTACTTATACCTACATAGACGATCGTTTCAATTGTACCAATTTCAATATTTAAAAATATATCCTTACTAATATAATTAATTATAATGCGAAAGTAACTCTGTCTGTCTTTCCATCACGCTAAGGCTACTGAATCGATTGAAATGAAATTGGTACACATATGATCTTGAGCCTGAGCAAAAAACATGGGCTACTTTTTAACGTCCACGCGGACGGAGTCGCGGACAACAGCTAGTTTAATTATATAAATAACTAATCTAAAAGTTGCCTTCAATAGATTTTATTCCTTAAATAAGAAATATATAGATACTAACCCAAGTCCTATACCAAAGTAAAACATATCTCTATTCCACTAGGCTACATATGGTAGTAAAATTTTAATCAGCATAGCAACCACTATTTCGGAAAACAGTAAAATATACATAACAACATAGAAATAGCGTCAGCTAACAATACCCCAAAAGTCTTATCTTCAATGTATTAGATTATACTATAGTAAGTTAATAAAGTAAAATATACATAACAACATAGAAATAGCGTCAGCTAACAATACCCCAAAAGTCTTATCTTCAATGTATTAGATTATACTATAGTAAGTTAATAAATGTTATATTTCTGACGATATTAAATGTATCCTTCTTTACAGGTCAAAGTGTGGTTCCAAAACAGAAGAACGAAGCATAAAAGGATGCAGCAAGAGGAAGAAGCCAAAACAGGCAAGTCCAGTTCATCCAGCAAGCCCGATGACAACCACTTCAACAACTCCTACGATGAGGACGAAGAGCTCATCGACATGGACATGGACGACCTTAGTGAAAGTGAAAATGAAACGTAAACTGACAGCTGTCACTGTCAATGTCAGACACTGAAAAAAAAAGAAAGACTTGTACATATTATCGTGATTTAATCGTAGATAAAACAATACTATTTATTAAAAAAGGACTCAAGTGTTAACATTAAGTTTAAGTTTAAGACACTCATTTTCCGTACACCTCGGACGCGCTTGGACTAATCAATTTTAATTCACAGATAATAAAACTAATTTATTATCTGCGCCTCGATTTACGTGGTCGTTAAATAAAAATGACCTCTTGTTAGCGTCGAGAATTATTAGATAACTAAATTGGCCGCATTATAATAGTTTTGGGATTAAATTAATTAAAAATGCCTCTTTTGATGTGTCCAGTGATGTGGGTATAATTAGATAGTTTGATTTGAGACGGCGATAACGAGTGAGATGGGTATAGGGGTTTGTGTGGGTGCGAGGGAGAGGGGGATAGAGACAAAGTAAAATATAGATGGTGGTTATTGCGCGTCGTTTGTGGGCTATTATTAAGAGGTGCGTTCAAAAACGGTATCGACGTTTGAGATCGCGTTCAGTAATTGCTCGCGACGAAACGAAATTGTTTATAAACTGTTGATTGTTCTGTTCGGCTATTTGTCTATGGGCCGATTAAGATCACCTTTCACGCGTGCGATGCTTTGTCCGATCATTGTTCTGTAGCGAGATGCGATCGACAAATAAGGTATGGCCGTTTGTTTAGGTACGGTACGTGATCCGATGAAAATTTTAGATAATTTGACGGGTTGGAAGAATGTTTTGGGTCTTACTAATCTGAGTTTCATTTTCGAATAAAAACTCTTTGCTTAGACGCGAAGCTCGTAGAACATTCTCGAAGCATTTAATCAAGTTAACCACCCACGCAATGCGAGGAATTGTTTTTTAATTGCGCCCGTGCGATATGGGCTTGAGAATTAATCGTTCAATTTGGCCGTGGGACTGTTAGAGGGTAGGGTCAGCAAAAACAGCGCGGGTCCAGTTTTATAATGATTATTGGGTAGAATGTGAATGACGAAGCTGATGGGAATTTTAATGGATCAATTATTGCGTATGGTAATTTCCAATTGACTTTTTCCTTAGTGACAATACTGAGTATTGGTTCACTTTAGCAGGCAAACTGTAGAGTAATAAATTATTTGATAATAGCTTTAGGGAATCAGATTGTTTTATTTATTTCTATTATTTATTTTAATTTCTCTCTTCCTTTCTTTAAATGTTATATTCTAACGGCCAAATTCGTAACGAAAATCACAGTTAAAGCTAGTTTTCACAGATTTGTGTGGCGAACTGTCAACCTCAGACCGATTTGGAATGTAGGTACTTTCATTCCGGAGTCCTTAAACGCTATTTAAATTTAAGTACCATTCCAATTTGACGGTAACCATTGTATGGCTGTTAAATGATCGTATCTAATCTGTCAAAATATCTTCTATCTAGACTTAAGAAATGCTTAATTTTGATTTGCGTTTGAAATTGGCCGTATCAGTAATCCTACTAATATTATAAACGTGAAAGTTTGTGAGAATATATGTATGTTTGTTATTCTTTCACGCCAAAACGGGTGGACCGATTGCGTTGACATTTGGTATGTAGATAGTTGATATCCTGGATTAACACACAGGACACTTTATATCGCAGTAAAGGGAACTACACAGACAAAACCGCGAGGCACAGTTAGTCCGGTATAAAAGCAACAACGCTTCTGAACGTTCATCTCTGAGCAGCCATTACGCGGCCAATTTGTGACTTCTTTTCCGTCCTTTGTTCAATGATTTACGACCCTTTACTTTACTTGCTTTATTGATTGCAAACTGCACATGCACGTAATAACTTGTTCGAATGTTTATTAAACTTGTAAAGTTAATTTTGAATAAACTATAGTAAGATTTACGGCGACGCGACCGTGCTTGGGTTTCTTCCATGTTATTGCGTGTAATTGTCCTTTAGGCTTCATTTTGGACTCTATAATTACTACTTAACTACAATTTAGCCCGAGATGTACCTATTACGTATTAATAATGAATTTTAGACCATCCTAACATCAAAATAATTTGTTATGTTGAGGTTAGGATTAGGGATGTTAGGATTAGGGATATCGGAAACTATCGGATATCCGAAAAATCTGTAACAGTGTGAAATAAAAGTTTCGGATAATATCGGGTTTTAGGTAAATAAGATAACACTCATTAACTATTTATAATCATTTTAATTTTAAATAGCTGTAATAATTACTCACAAACTGATTGTAATTCCTACCAATTGGAGACATATATGTTAACCATTATATTTCTATTTAACTTTGGAAATTTCTAAAAAAAATATTTAGTATCCGTAACCGAAATTATCCGGAACTAACGGATAATCCGAAATAATTTTATATCCGTATAATTTCCTATATCCGTATCCGAAATTTCATATCTGTAACATCCCTGGTTAGGATGGTCTTAAATTAGTTCAACAATTTACTTGATATAACGAATTGTTCCCCTTCGATTTGTTATATTGAAGTTGTTCTGTAGTTCTTTATATACGAGAGTGTACGTATTTTTTTCAAATCTTCTTTTTCTTCTTAAGGTGGCACTCCATTACTGGAGGTTTGCCATCAGCTCTTTGAATTTATGTCTATATCTATTATTTTTTTCAAATAGATACTTTCAAGTAACTACCTTTTTAAAAGATTAAAATGGCGATAAAATTTCTAATTTACAAGCTTTATCCGTTTTTATTCTACTACAGCGAAATCTATTCCGTACTTTAAGAGTAACAAACATCTATACAACCTCATAATAATTTTCCCAGTTATGATATTAGTTGGATTGTCTGAATGATTTTCGTATTATTTTAGAATACCTACTATAAGTTTAAAGTATAATCCGAAGAATTTAAATAGGTACCTATAAGTGTTCGTATCGTAAAAGCTATTACACAAAAACAGTTCTATCGCAATTGTAAGGTTTTCATTTTCAGCTCAATTAAACACGAAGCCGTATTGATTACCGTTCTTTATAACGATTTATTCATTAACTGTTTCTTATTATCGGCCATGTCGATATTTTAACGATCTATTGAGGAACTCGCTTTTTAATTGCATACATCTTGCAGCACTGATTAACCGGTATTACTCCTTTATCGGAAAATCGAGTTGAATAATTTTTATCGGTCGCGCGATGCGAATCGAATATTTATCGGTTTTCGGAAATTCGGTCTTATAAATAAATTGGAGATAAAGTGTCTTAATTTGTGTAATTGTATGTCTATTGATGTTGAAAGGAGGTTTTTATGTCATTCGATGTCACGTAAGGGCGGCCATCTTGTTTTTATGTTCCCTTTTAATTACGTATTGCGAACGATTAACCATAATGTGGATTCCATTGTAAAGAGATTGTATTCCCTTTTTCGTTGTAATGGACATAATTTAAAAACGACATTACAAGAGACGAATGTTTATTGCGAATTAAAGTTTTTCGTATAAAAATAAAAACGTATTATTTCTCATGATGCTATAAGACCGGCCAAAACAATGATAGTATACAATAGATATGTTATACCCATACAAATCAACCGAAAAAAGTGTTCCGCTCAGCAGCGGCAGCACACATACATAGGTACAAGTCAAAACTATAGACAAGAGATAATTAATGATAAAACCAACAAGAAAAAAAAATAGTTTTGTCATTTGCGCGTGAATGCACCGGCAAACAATCACCTAAACGTAAGACGTCCTAATTAGGATGTTTTTGCGTCTTGAAAATTTTGCGCTTATAACATATCTATTTAATATAATATCATTGGGTCAAAAGTTATCGAAGTAATTTTAAACGTTAAGAAAAAAAACTAGTATTGTTGAGGTATTTATTTTATTGATAAGTCCAAGCGTAGGTATATAACTGTTATTCATAAATCAATGGTAAATTTATTGTTAAATTTCGCTCAAAATATCGTAGTTGTAAGATCGTTCCTTTAGCCATTATAAATGTACTATAGGTGACCATAGATATTTCTGAAACCATAGAGCGAACTTAAATATAATTTGTAGTCTGTGGTAACTTTTTGTTTTCTTTGCCGTTTTAGATGTGTATTTTAATTATCTGTGACTTAATTTGTATTTTTATTATTAGTTTGTGGAAATGAATTTTGAAAAAAATTCTAGTTAGATAATTCTTTTTCAAACTAATGGTTATTTAAATGCAAATTCAATCACAGATTAAAAAATTACAAAAAAAGACAGTATAAAAAGTAAAAACGATACTGCCAGTAAATTGATTTTTAATTAAACGCATAAAATAATTAGTTTTGTCTAACTACAGTTTAATTGAAAAAAAAAGCGATTCATTTTGAATTGCAAATTAATGATTTCTTGAAGATTAGTTCTTTCGTTGAATTTGTACCTAATAAAAGAAGCTAATTTTTAATTGACCGTATTTATGCGAAATGGACACAAAATTTTTTTATGGATTTATACAAGAAATTTTATTTAAATAAAATATGGACGAGTAAAATAATAACTGTTTGATTAAATCGATATTGTATAGATTGTTGTAGCATTTACTCGGTACCGACTTTAAAATTATGAAATAACTATTAAATCATTTCTATATACTAAATGAAAATACGTATTACTTTGTAGGAAGCAAATTTATTTTTTGCTTTTTAGTTTGAAGTCGGTTTATTTTTTGTTAAAAATTATTTTATCTTATACCAAAAAGATAAGACGCATTTTTTTTCATTCTAAAAAAAATTTGGAATGAAAAAATTACCATAATGAATGACCATGAAATAGACCATATGTTATGGTTCCATTTGAATAAATACGGACAATTGTCAAATAGGTTTTAATAAGGCCAAAATTTCAATCGAGATTGCATAGTGAATCCAGTTTTTAATGTATATACATATTTATTTCATTGTACTTAAAATATGAAGACGATTGAGCTACTATATTTACTTATGAAAATAACTTCACGGCTATTTTAATCTATTATTTGTTTTTTTAATAAAAAATATGATTAAATAAGTAGTCTGTGGTAGGGTTAAGTCTTGTCAAAGCGCATTCTGTTTTTGAAATCATTGTTTCTTTTTCTTTAATGGCAATAAGTGTTAACTGTTTGTGTCAAGCTTTGGATATAGAAAAACTTTAAAGATTACTTTAAAAAAGAAAAATATAAATGTTTATTAAAAATATAAGTCAATTGATAAAAAATATGTGTTTTTTTCCTTAAATTTGTCCATATGCAGCCTATGAAATATTTGACATAGCGTTCGATATTTTTTCGTTTAAATATAGAAACAAGATTTTTATTTTTAAGTTAAAACTCTACGCTCTATGGAATAATTGACAGTTGACAGTTCTATAAAAAAATGTTTTTGTCGTTCAATCGTCTACAATATAAATACTTAAACCTAACTATAGATAAAAATAAAATTGTTCCTTATCGGTTATATGCCATAGTACTTGTAAATAATATCTAGTGTATTTGTATAGATGTAAATAATTGTGTGTTAGTCTGTGTGTATATGCTTCCCAGTGGAACCGGTTTCAGTTGAGCCAATTGTAGTTATTTAATGAACGAGTGATATAAATATATGTTTTTACTCATTTATCTGTGGTGTTTTTTTCCCTCCAAAATTAAATTGCTTTTAAAAAATTTATCTTTTAAATTTATCACTAGTATTTACCCAACGCTCGCATTGAATCAATTAAATAAATAGCGGAATAAAATAAATAATTTAAAAAATTAAAAAGTGATCTACGTACCTAATAAAAATAAAACTGAAATGACAAAAACAAGTACTGGTACTATGAAGAATAACTATCAAGGTAATTAAATAAAAAAATAAGTCTATAGTAACTTAGGCAGTCGGGGCCCATTGAAATCTATGGCTCACACTCCAATAATTGGAGAATAGAATGGCTCACACTCCAATAAACCCATTCTTAGAGTGTGAGCCACATAAAATCGATTTTAATGGTCCTCCTTCGCGGCGCGCAGTCGGGTAAAAAGTAGCATATGGTTATTCTGATACCAAGTACAAAATTTTATGATGATCGATCCATCTCTTACCATCAGGAGTGCGTCCAGCTCGTCTCCCCTCTTCATATAATAAAAAAAATCCAGTAGAAATTGCGTGAAAGCGTAACAAACGTTAACAAGTTATTAAGTTAACTTGTAAAGATTTCAAGTTAGCTAGTTAGATAAGTACTCAGAGTTTCATTAAGAAAAGAATTATTCTCCCTAAAAGAGAATTTTTCATTACAATTACCTATACACAGGACTACAAAGAATTTTTTAGAAGATAACTATAAAAATTCTTATAAACCTAACTGCGTCATCTATACTAATATTATAAAGAAGTAAAGTTTGTGTGTTTGTTAAATTGTAAGGGGAATCTAATATTGAACCGATTTTTTAAATTTCTTTACCAATAGAAATTATTGCAGCCACATTGTGGCATAGATTATTTAAAAAAAGGATTGTTAACATTATGCCCAATGAAGTGGGCACGGGTCAGCTAGTCTATCTATACATATAATAAAAACGTAACGAGTCCCTGTCTATACATGGAAGATACATAAGAAAAAATATTACAGGAGACCTTTATTAACGCAATAGAACCCAAAACAATGATTTTTGGAATTTTTGTCTGTTTGTCAGTTTGTTTGTGCACCCTAATCTCAGAAACGGCTTATCCTATCCAGAAGGAGTTTTTAATGATATATTGTGGTAAGCTTAACTTAACATTTAGTCTTTAATTCATGTTAATTGGTTGATAAATAAAAAAGTTATGGCAATTTAATGAATCACGTTGAACTTGCTCAACGTTTGTTGGCGCGGGTTAGGCATTTTCAAAAATGCTGCCCAAAGTCACTTTTCTACGCGGGCGAAGTCGCGGGTACAGCTATTTTTAAATAAAAGCACAGTTAATACTTAATAGTTAAACGGACCACACATTAAGAGTGACGTCATCACTGACATCATCACTCGACGTATGCATACAAATGCAGACACGCAACGCATCGTCAATGCCACAGATTATAAATTCGCATAGCCATAGACTATAGACCTAGGCATAGACTATTAATAGCCTATAGACTATGCTTGTCATTGCTAAAATAAAAAAAATGTTGTTATAAGTTTAAACACATCATCAGTGAAAATTCGTGAATATGTATGGGTGTTTGTAACTGTTTTACGTCAAAACTACTATTTGGATTTCGATAAAATTTTACATACAGATAGATTAGATCCTGGATAAACTTTTTTAACAATTTTTATCCCGGTATCGACCCCGGAATAGAAACTTCACGGGTAAAACTGCGATCGCATCTTGTATAATAAGCTTTAGTAATAAAAACTTGTTATAAATGTAAATACCTTAATTTGTACCGAGTGTTTTACATAGATCCATTAATTTATTATTTCTTTAAACGAAGGTTATTTAAGACATACACCTGGAGCGATTTATTAATATGTAATTTGCGTGTAAGAGAATATTTTATTATGTCTGTTGGTCGTAAAGCTCTGACCTTAAAGTAAATAATTAATATATTTATTTTTATAAATTACTTTTAAAATTCATGAATACACATCATTTCATAGTATAAAACAAAGTCGCTTTCTTCTGTCTGTATAGGTCGCGTCACGAATCTTTAGCGCTGAACGAAACCTGCGCAGAAGTAAGAAATAAGGTATCGTGATCGTCGGGTGCGCGAGCGTTGATTGGTTGTCCCAGTCGTGTTGTCTTTCTCGCACCAATACGTCAATTAGGAGCGCGATTTTACCGATGCGCAGCTATTCTCGTCCAGCGCTAAACATTTGTGACGCGACCTATAGGTAAATACCTATGTAATATGTATGTTTAAATCTTTAAAACTACGCAACCATTTCTCATGTGTTTTTTATCAGATAGAGTGATTGAAGAGGAAGGTTTATGTGTGTAAATATTTGTAAAGCAAAAAATATGTCAAAGATTTTTATTTAGTTGCATATTTTTTAATAACTTTGAATATTGTTATCTTATTGTCACATTACCATAAAAATCTCAAATTGGTTAAACATAAAAAATATAATAAGTAGATACTTTAAATAAATTAAACGTACGTTTTTCGTTTTCAAAGGCTTAAAGTTAATCCGTTAAGTAAAAGTTAACAGTTAAGTAAACGGTCTAATGATATAAGCTCAAGCTTTCAATTAAGCTACAAAGTACCGAATCATCTGAAGCGAGTGAAGTCATACGAATTAAATAGCTAGGTTAATCTTGGCAGGTATACCGTTCGGTTTCCGAAACAATTTTCTGCGAAGCTATGCGGGTGGCTTTTTAACGACATTAAAGATTTTGCAAACAAACAAACTTTTTGATCCCTTTTTTTATAATCTTTTTTCTTTTTATCTCCAAATCTATGGTCGTAAGTTATATTTTATCTGTGGTATTTCTAATCTGTTATGCGTCAGCGCTTTTTGGCGGGATTTAGAATTTTTGACATTTTTTTAACGACAACCGGCGTAGGCATGAATGTGTGGTATTTTAATTGTTTATTGTTAAAGGATTGCTTAAATTTGACGCTGTGATGCGTTTTAAAGGTTTAAAAGGATTAGTTTCTTAATGCAATTTGGTTTAGCGTTTTGTGTATTATATGGGATTTAAGCGGTAAATTTTAGTGAGCGTTAATACAAATTAGATGCCTTTTAACTGTTTTTTTTGGTAAAAATTCGAAGTTAAAGTCCAAATCTGGCTTCTTAAGGTTTTATTTAAAGTAACTAAAAGTAAATTTCAATTGCATTTATTAATAAAAATCATAATTGTTTAATAAATATAACGCAATTTTTGGTTTGGGGAGATAACATTAAAAAAGGAGTTTTTTAACACCCATAATCCTATAATCTTTACTGTTGGTGTGCAAAGTTAATACAAAGGGTCCGATTGTCATAAAAATTAGTAGTTGTAGTCATACAACTTGTAAGTAGATCAGAAATGGATGCGTTTTATTTAATGATTTTATCAAGAAAGAAAGATGAAAAAAAATATCTAAACACTAGTTAAGACTAAGTACATACCTTTTTAATATGTACAATATTTCTAAAAAGCCATTGAAAGTGTTCATATGTATGCATTACTGAATAGACAATACTCTAAAACACTAAACATTCCATTAGATTTTATCTCGAACAGAATGTAATCAAATAAAGCACATAATGGTGTCTACATCGAATCATTTATTACCGACAAAATGGCGGGCTGTCTGACATTGACATTGACAGCTCCATCGAGATATCCCTAATCAAATTATAGACGAAAAATGAATTGTTGTAATTCACAATCAGTGTAAACAATCTGAACGCGAGTCACAAGGTATTTTAATTGTATTAATAATATTTTGGAAATATTTTGAAAAAAAAAACTTTCCAATTTAATTTTCAATTAACACTATCAGCCTATTCTCATCTTGCTCCAGCAGGAATACGTCCTTCTTTGCCTGGACCATAAGTATGACTTGGGGACCATCAAACAACGAGCGTTCCTTTCCTTAAAAGGCCGGCAACACACTCGTGACAACGCGAGTGCTCATGGGCGGCGCTGATAACTTTACATCAGGTAACACGTGTGCTCGTTTGCCCCCTATCAATATACTAGCAGTTGCTCGCGACTTCGTCCCCGTCGGATCTATTTTTGTTATTATGTTATAGTGAGTCAATCTTAGAAGATAGACATACACTGTCGCGAACTTTTTTTGAACTCATTTCAAGAAGAATAATTCTATCATTCATATTTTTTGGTATCGTGAACAGTTTTCACAGCGCATGCAAAGGAAGCCCTCAAACATGAATAATTTTCCCCATTTTTCCATTATATCTTCGCGTAGCCTAAAGTCTTCCTCGATAAATGGTCTATTCAAAAAAAAAAGAATTTTTCAATTCGAGTCAGTAGTTCCTGAAATTAGCGCGTTCAAACAAACAAACAAACAAACTCTTCTGCTTTATATATTAGTATAGATATAAAAAAAATCTAAAGGAGACTGTCTTCCGCATCCAATCCTAGCCTGCAGGTCTTCGGGTCGTCAGTCCATCGGGCTGGAGGGAGTCCTTAAATATAATACATATTATGATTGGAATAAGCTGAGTTGATAAATTGATTGATAACACTTTCATAGCTTTCAGTTTTCGAAAGTGATTTAATAATTGTCCTTTTTTATTTGAATAGAACAACTATCAGAGTTTCTTCTCTGTAGAGATCCTTTATGATGGAATATCTATATGTCTATAGATATTCCATCATAAAAAAAATATCAATGCTAGCAATGCTACATATAGAAACACTTGAATCGTCTTAATATTACAATACAATCATTTCCACCAGTTCAGGTAATTTCCAGATAAAAAATCAAAATTAGAAACAACCTAAAGATACAGTTTAAACAAAAAAATAAAACCTTGGAAATATTTCGTTTATAATTTTTTTAATCTATGTCCCAAATAAAGAATAAATTACGAAACATTTTTTTTAATTTAAAGTTTAATGTCATTTCTCAAGTTTAAGTATTCTATATATTACTGAAACTCTTCTTAAAGAGTTTAATAATAATAAAATAAATGTACAAAGTACTTTTAATTAATTATTTATTTCAATCTTAATGTGACATCGTTGAATTAATTAAAATGACTCAGGCATTATCTTATTACGTACTTACTTAAGTAAAATATTTTTTTATCTGTGCAAGTTAGTCAGTTTTTTGATAATCTGTGAAACTGACTATTACGAACTTAACGTTAATTGTGTTTTGTTGGACAGAGATAAACGATAAGTCCAATTTAAAATATAATTTAGCAACATTTACCAAAATATTATGAATCATGTTTTGTTAAAGACGCTTGGTTCATACGTGAATGAGCACGCCAATTGAAGCCATTTCAACCAAGACAATTTTGTCTACATACATAGATCGTCGCTACATCGCATCAAAATAAGTATGTTTTTCGTAGATTTAAATTTTTCCACGTTTATAGGGCAAATTTTTATAGCAGCAACATTCTCGGTGGGCTTGTGTGCGTGTCATCGAGTATAAGAACGTGATTTTTACACTTACATATACAGTTTTGGCTTCACTTTCGGCGGACAGATTTTAAGGGACTATCAGTCTATGCATACGGATGTAATCTAAAGAGATTGTAAAGACAAAATCACCGACTTTTCTAATATGACAAATTGTTAACTAAAATCTATACACATTTATACACAGTACCAATTGTAGTCGAACCTAGATATGTCGAAAGCTTTTCAAATCTCGAACTCGAATAAAAATTTGCACCTTAAGTCTTAAAGTCAAAAAATAATATTTCGCTTGAATTGACATAACCAATTATGTCTAATCAAGTGAAATATTATTTTATATAACTAGGCTGCATATAGTTACACTCTTTCGTGGTAAGGCTGCCCATGAATCATAATATACAAGACTGTGTGTGTATATAGGTATAAATATATTCGAGCTATGTGGTTTAAAGTAACTTATTTTAGTAGTATAATACATATTAATAAAGGCAAACTCTATATTAATTAAATGTGTCCATTAAATGTTCAATACAACAGTTCAATAGTTAAAATAATCCCGATTGTTTCGGCGTCCTCCATCATCGAGTTACCGAAGTTCTACCGTAGGTAAATTTATCTCAAAAATCTCTGTCCAGTGTTCCAACCCTAATTAATATTAATGCTCAATCAAACTTGACATCTGTCAGAAATGTCAAAAAAGGCGGCAACATAAATGACCACAGATTTAATTATTTTTAAAGAGATTAGCACTCTATGTCAATATAATAAGACGTATTATGTTGCTTTAATTAGTCGCGTTTGAAAAGTTATCGGCTTAAGATGTTTACCGAAACAATAATTTGTTTGTATGTTCTTATAATATGATGATAATAATAAATAATAGGTATAGACAATTACTTGTAGGGCTGACAGCCTCATAGATGTGTTGGTTGGCTTACAAAATAGAAGATCGTAATTAGAAAATTGTTGAGTAACCAGCTAGCAATGACAATGAAAATATTTGCGACAGCAATGCCGTAGCCTGCTGTTCTAAAAATAAATAATGTAACCTATACATTAATTAATTATTATTATATTATAAACGCGAAAGTTTTGTAATCGCCTGAAATTTGGCATACACAGATTTGCTAGCTAGACTTATGACGTGAAAGGTCTCAAATCGCGCCGAAACATACGGGTATAATTATACCAGATTTAAAAAGTGGACCGTAACGAAAAGGTCAATATAAATAATAAAAAAACTTTTAATCTTAGAAACAAAAATGTGGTGTGAATATTTCACTTATATAGTCAGCTCGCTGTTAGAACATCGTCAATCTAGTTTTCATTTCAATCTTTTACTTTGAAATCGATTCGCTTAAACGTTTCATTTAAACCAACGGCCCTGTGCCCCGCCAAATGCTCTCCCGATTTTTTTTATCATTTTTGACATGTAAATATAAACTACACAGGTAAAACTTCAGGGCGAGGTTTATGAAAAGTAATTTTCTATTCATTCCAAATACAATTATTAGAATAATTACTAGCAAAAGTTTTTTTCCATATGTACTACTTAAGAAGATATAAAAGTTAAGGTTGAAACAGAGTTAAACATTAACGATACATTTTTTTTCAACAGGCAACATTAGAGATTAGTAGATAGATACTACTACGCATCTGTCAAATTACCAACCCCAAAATAATGAGGGGTTGAAATGGATTCCAATTATCTAACAAATTAACCTTTAATTTGAGATTGAGGAGAATATCATTTCGTAAAATGGTCTGTTAAAATTATATTTATATAATAAGGGCGGGTCTAATCAAAAATGACTGTTTCCATTGTTTCGTTTTCAAAATGGCTGCTGTGTTTAGGCGGGAAAATGTTTCTGTTACTTTAAGAAAAAAAAAAGTTTAAGTTTATTTACAGTTTGTAAATAAGTTATTGCAATTCACACCCTTACGTTAATAAAAATATGTTAATCTGAAACATGTCCACTGCTACTGTTACTACTAGAAAAAAACTTAATTATAAAACATAAAAAAGAAAATAAACATTAAAACAATATTAGCTGTCTTAAGCTATTGCATAGAAGACTGCTCTTAGAAAAAAGAGTATCATCTTTGAAACCTATATAGTATATATATGTTAATAACGTTATCATTATGATTGCATAGTATCTATACTTCTATACTTAATATATAAAGCTGAAGAGTTTGTTTGTTTGAACGCGCTAATCTCAGGAACTACTGGTTCGACTACAAAAATTCTTTTTTTAATGTATAGACAATTTATCGAGGAAAGCTTTAGGCTACATAACATCTCGCTGCGATTAATAGGAGCGAAGAAAAAATGGAAAAACAAATCAACGGGGACGAAGTCGCGAGCATCAGCTAGTAAACTATAAAACAAATTCGCTTTCTTTCCCTATGTACCTATCCTTAAATCTTTAAAAGTACTCAACCGATTTTCGTGTGGTTTTTTTATCAGATAGATTGATTGAAGAGAAGTTTATGTGTATAGGTACGTGCATAAATGCAGGTAACACCGCAGGGCGAATTAAGAATCATCGACAATGGAACCAAACCGCATCGTTTTCGTTCTAACCGTTCCGATGATGGGTTAAGTGGGTGTTTAAATGTTCATTTCGGGTCTAATACCAACCACTCCCACTGCAACCCTCATCATAACTACCGTTTAAAAATTAACTATTAATATAGGGTTGTTTTTTGGGGGTTTTCAAATTTAATATAATTTTAATAAGGTTTAAATAAAATAACTGCTTAAACTGCCTTTGGTTTTGTGAGCAAGAAAGGTTTCATCAGCATTTAAATATACACGTAGATATTATACAAATAAACCTTCCAGAACCCATTAAAATGTAATCCCACCTTGTTGTTATGTATTATACTTATATATGTACTATGTTAAGTTACACTTCCTTTGGTAGTTCAATACGCGTTCATTCTCTTGAAGGCAACTAAATGCCACCTTGACAGCTGGCCGTCAAGCACAGTGCGTTTTCGTAGAAACTTTTTGCCACGTACGACCATCCTGTGGAATCAGCTTC
>DWAJ01002953.1:0-15944 GCA_018238005.1 Eurema mandarina
GCTAAAGTAGAGACTGAATAAATTAATAACCGACTTGGTATTACATGGATCTCACAACTTTTTACCGTAGAACAATTGAGTTGGGAGACTTGGTTTTTTTGACAAGTATTGTTTTTGATGGGATAAAATATTATATTGTAATGTCGAATCGATTTGTTATAGGTTAAAATATAAAACTATTATTTGTAACAAAAATTTAGTCGATTTTAACTTTTAGCAATAATACTTGTAATTTATTTGAAATTGAAATATTTTAAATAACAAAAAGGTGTACCTTTAGTACTAAGTACTTTTTGACAGGTTTTTTCATTACTTTATAGTTACAACTTTCCGTACACAGTACGCATTCGTTTATCGATTAAATTATCGAACTATATGTAACCATTGTTAAACCTACATCAATATTGACAAAAACATTTGGAACGATAAAATCAGCGCCTATTGGCTTCGAATGTGTCACGAATGCAATTAACCTACTATACCTACCTATTTTGTACCGTTACTAAAATCGATACTTACATCATATACAGTTATCATTCTATTAAAAATTATATACATGTTGAAATATTGCGAATCACAATTAATGTTCACGGCACGTTTATCAATAATTAGTTTTGTATGTAAAACCAGGCGCTAACAGTATTTACGCGGTTAATTGGATAATGTAGTTTCAGACATTAAAAAACATTTGCTTTTACATTACACTTAGCGTTATTGCTTAGACTTTAAAATGTATACTTGTTAGGAACCAATACAACTACATACATGGTTTGAAAGATTAAACAGACTATGAAAATAGTATCTTCCTCGGCATGTCACTCTTGACAGAGAGAAAATAGAATCTACGAGTACTTGATCTATGTTGTTTTAAAATAAAATTATCAAACAAGAATTTATAAGTAATTATATTGCGGGTAGGTGTTTTTTTACAGGGATACTATGACTCATTAAAGATGTGGTACTAACTGTTAAAAGTATTCTTTAAATTTTGTGAAAAATATATTTAAAAAATGATGAACTTTTGTGACAAATTTAAAAAATATCTGGAAAATTATACGTAACCTTTGGAAGGTTAGAAGGAATCTTGGAAAAATGGCTAGTTTTATCCTCTTTGATAAAAAGGCTAACGTCGGGAATTTTTATTCTTTAATAGAGGTTTTCGCGACACTTGATGGCTACATCCCAACACTCCTTCACGCGTCCCACAATCCCGGCTTATGTTGACACGACGTCTAATTTTATTTCCCATTTTATTAAATGTATTTTCTTTTTGTTTTATTTGCCTTGCGTGATAACATTCACAGGCTTATTCAAGCGAACGCCAACAACGCGTTATTCAAAAATCACTTTGCACGTTTAATACATTTATATTTAAAATCCAACTAGCTATTTGCCCCGGTTTCATACGCCTTATTTTTATTATACAAATAAACTGTTTTATGCAAACTATCTTATAATATAAAACCATTGCGTAGTTAGTATATGGACTGCATCTACCTATGTAGGCGTAAAATACAAAATTGCGGAAACTTATCTTAAACTTACCTACTGGATAACTTTTATCATATCATAAAACCCAGTTACGTAGTATACGGCACTATATTTAGATATATAGAATAATAGATATTATATTGTTATCGATCCCAGAAAATGTAATAACATGGTATTATCACTTGATTGAATGGGAAATTACAAAGGCAAATCGTCTTATCTAAGCTTATTGGCTTCACAAGTTTGCAAGCACTTATGCTTACTGAGCCAAGAGCACTTTTATCCCTGAATCAATACTCTAGGAAATACAATTTTCTCTTCAAGCGCCGTTTTTCTTTATTTCTCCCATTCTTTTAAGTTTTCAGATATTAAGGAAGTATGATAAATAAAAATCACATAATCTACCCCGTGGTTTTGTCTGCGTAAATAATGTTTATTTATAAAAGATCTTTTTTTAGATTATGGCAGGCGACTGACGCAAATGACTTGAATTACCGGCCTATAAAAAAGAGAAGACTATTTTTTTCTACCTAATATGCTAACTATTAAAAGTATAGTGAGACAAAGAAAGAACTATACCTAATTTCTTAATAGATTTGTATAATATGCTAAAAAAATATTTTATAAGGATTCTGAGAAACCATTTCTTCACGACTTAAGATTTTATTATTATCCTATTTATTTCTTCCGTTTTAACTAGGGATTTATTTTGTTGATAATAGCCGCTTTATACTAAGCTGATTAAAACAAAAATCATTCAAAGATTAAGTGGATGTTTATTTTAGACTTAATCTTTAAAGCAGATAGATAACGGGAAAACGTTTAAAATCAATAACCAAACTACGTAATACATAAATCTAAAATTTCTATAGCGTATTTCAACTGCACCTTTGTTACAAATATATTGACACTTCTTTCATTAAAATAGATACAGTAGTTTAAACGCTACTATAAAATATCTTTACGTATATAATATATTTGGCTGTATTTTCATAATAACATTTATAGGCTGTCAAAACATTTAACCTCACTTTTGACTTTGCTGTAGTCGGGTCAAAAACAACTACGAGTATCGCATAATAATCGCAATACTAATTGAATAAATATACAGTGGCAATTAGAAGTCTATCTTCAATATCAATTTCCACCGTTTGTTTAACACTGAACGATTGGAAGCGTCCGTCTTTCGCTGAAATTAATGGAAAGATCTAACGGAAAGCACTGAATTGAATGCATCGGTTGAACAACTTCAATACCATTTAAAATGGCCTCGAATACTATTCTATAAGTAACAATACTGCTTTGTATTTTCTATACAGATGTTCATTTCGAATCGAACACATGTTATGTTGAGTTGGTGGTTAAAAATATTAATTCAATTAAATAACAAAATACTTGAACTTTAATTTTAACAACACAGTTTTCAAGCGAGAGTATATTCCATTTTAGACTACAAAATCAGTGCAATATTCTGTATATTAAAAATGAGCACCTTATACATGAATCTCATCCAACATTTAATAAGGATTTTACAAAAAATACCACTATACTGTTAATATTTTTGAAATTTTGAACCCCCTTACTAGGCTTAATATTTACAACGAAAAAGTAGGAAGCGATTAAACTATTGAATATAAGCATCTGAACATCCCTGAAGGACCTAGGGCATTCTATATAATACACATTACCTATAGTACCCCTTGAACGGCGCCGGTCGCCTAACAAATGTAGGCTACGTTAGGGACACGAGCACGTGTACAACATCAAGGTCTTGAAACAAAGTCTGTATTTGAACTTGAATGTACGTCAATACGTTATACTTACCCAGATAAGATAAAACACTTCGCTTATAAAAAAGCGAAAGCTTAAGTAGCTGATAATATGCAATATTCAATACTATGTACCATGTAGAAAACCATCTATAAATTTAGCTCTTCAGTAAATCAGATTGCAACTATGTTATTTGAAAATAGTCATCTGCAAAGCAAAGCTACTACAACAGACGTCAGTGTGAAATTAATATTTTAAAACCTCGAAGCGAGAGACTAACACGTTCTTGACCGGTTTTATTTTTTTAATTACTCAGGCTTTGAATTACGTTCTAAGTTTACTTTTCTTTCAGGCCACCGTTTAAAAAAATGCTCATTAGTCGCGAACTTTATAAATACTTTTATAAAGAAAAAATAATGTCAATATAATGTGGTTTTATCTTACATTATTTCTACGAATTGCGTGTTTACTTATATATTGTGAATTCAATAGTTTTAATGGAATGAAAAAAAATGGGTCACTTGACCAAAAGAAGAGCAGAGTTTTCTATGTTGTCTCCAATTTATATTAAAACTAATAATATATCGTTAAGGCAAAGGCCTAATTCACATTATTTAATGTTCTTTACATATAACAAGCAATATTATCAATTTAGCATTTTAAGAAATTATTAATCAGATTGTATATAACATGTTATTCATAGATCAAATGTTATATACCTAATTAATTATATTAATTCACTGACACCAAACACTTTAATCCTCTTTTCCAAATCCAAAAAAGCGTAAATATGCAAGCCTGATTTATGTAACCGAACCACGCTGTGGATAAAATATTTTAGTTTAGTTCAAGGATAAAATATTTTAAATACGTTTTAATAAAAGTTTTAAGTAAGCTATACCTTATAGCCATCCCAGGCAGTACATCCAAGGCTTCTTCCGTATTAAATATCTTTTTAAACTTTGCCGCTTACAAAGTATCGTTCGGGCGACGTTAATTTACAGGGAGAATCAAGTTTGTATTATATTTCCCGCTCTTAAAGACATTATAGACAAAGGACTCATTAGAAACTTCTTCTTTTACGTCACGTAGGCTTTATGTTATAATGTATTTACATACATTTTTAAATCTCTTTTTTATATAAGCTTAAGAATTCAGATCCACAAGGAACTTTCATTTAGGCTATTTTGTTTAAAAAAAATCAAATTATGTTTTTAGGTCATGAATGAGCATAGTAACAGATTTTTTATTAATACCTCAGCACCTCCCAAATTATTTCAGTAACCAACGAATTTACGAAAATACCCTTCTCAATCTAGATTTGAGTGAGTTTTAAAAGCTTTTTGAAGTTCGTTATTCATAAAAAATCTTTGAACATTTATGAATAACATTCATTAAAAGGTTTATGTTATCTTATTATCTTTTATATATATAGACTAGCTGTTGCCCGCGACTCCGTCCGCGTGGATTTTCATATAAACTTTGACCCTCCCCTCCCTTCCCTTTGGCACTCCCGTTCCCGTTAGAATTTTGCAATATCCTGTTGTAACTAAGCTTTAAGTTTAATAAGGTACCTGCATGCCAAATTTCAAGCGTCTAACTTAAGCGGTTTGGATTTTTCATAGAAAAGGATTTTCCCCCTAATTCCCGTTCCCGTGGGAATTTCGGGAATTCCTTTCTTAGTGCTCCTCTAGAGAACTTAAGCTACGTCCCTTCCAAATTTCGAGTGCCTACGTTTAGCCGTTTAGGCTGTGCGTTAATATGTCAGTCAGTCAGTCAGTTAGTCAGTTTCTCCTTTTATATATATAGATATATAAATGTCTGTGTCAAATTCAGATGTTATAATGAACCCCACGCAAATATGGGTATTTAAGGTACATAAGTACATATTAGTAAAATAGTTGTAATCCTAATCTGCAGCTTGAATTCACTTTTAATTAAAATATAAGGATATCAAAACCAAAATAAACAAGGAAATTATGGTTCAGTGTATCCTCTATATCTGTTTTAATCTTAATGTATTTTTATACAGATAATGAATCAAAATGGTTTAAATATTTAAAAACACAGACACAATTCTATAGTTAAATCCAATATAACAGAATCATTTTTCGACACAAAAGAAGCCATCGGACGACCGAAAAATCATTCGCTGAAAGAAAAACATTTTAACTAACTTTTGGCCACCGGTTCGTGATAGTAAAGTCTGTAAAACGGTAATAAAAGTTACCACTGTACACGTTATCACTGTACACATTAATGGCCTTTACACTTGCAATTTTTTCGGGAAAATAATTAGATATATGATGACACTATCACCAATAATTAGTTTAATAAATTAATACTTTACTAACAGAGCGTTCTCTCATAATCATATTCCTTATTAAGAACACATTTCACAAAATTTTAATCCATTACAAAATGAATAAGGCCCAGAAAAAATAGTCTTAAATGTCTTCAATACCTACTTATCTATCCGGGCTATTAGAAACATTCGTTTATTCAAAATTCATTTGGATTGTAAAGTAAATGTCAGATTAGGCCGTCAACAAGGGAAAACACCGCCGTCGATGCGCCAAGCGCTCTCATTGTACCTACCAATATTACTTTTGGAAATATTTTTTTTGTTGTTCTGTTATATTCGTGTATGCAAAGCACATGTTGAGTTGTAATACATGTCAGGTACGTAAAGCTTTCCAGCATTGGGGAATTTTATACGATTTGGGATCAAACATTAATTTCACCGAAACATTCTTTACGTTTTGTACTTAATTAAATATTTGTAGGTATAAGAAATTTTAACAGTTTTTATTGAAATTCCGTTTTATTATCAAAAGCAAGCAGTTAAAATGGTATGAAACAATTGCAAAGAAATGTTTGGGGCTTACAAAGCAAAAAGTTTGTTTTGTTTGCAACAGGTCTCTTAACGAGCTAGTAAGTTTTCGCTTAACAAAAACAAGTCATTATGTAAATTCTACCTCACATAGTTGACGGCACTATTTAATCATAATCAAAGCCCCTCCAACCGATAACATCATTAATAGACTATAATATTTTGACGCCTTGAAAAATTAATTATTAATGCAAAACCTTGCAATTATTGACCTATGATCGCGGTCTAATTTATCTGGTAATTTATGAAACGTAAAAAAAGTAATAAACGTCTTATCGAATAGAAGGATAACGAACAAAGAAGCTTCTATATATAAATTATAAACCTTGAAAATAACAAGCTATCAGAGAAAAAAATGGAAACCATGAATACTTTAATAGGGTAAACACAACAGCTGGAATAACCGAATTTAATTAATTTGCCAGTTGTTAGTTACTATCATACAATTAAACGCCTAGACTTAGAATAAATGAACATTGCTCTAGTACATAAATTGATAATGAACCAACTGATACAAGACAGGATCAATTAAAGTTCGATTCGAAATTCTGTCGAAGTTACTCGAGGGATGAAATCAAATGGACGTTAATTAAAAGACCTTAATTAACTATTATATTACTAGAAAGCAAGTTACACTGTGCTTTTGTTAAAATTTCGTATTAAAACCTCGGTGAATAGAATATAAAAAAACGTGATGTCTATATTTTTTACAGTCCTAGATAAATAATGTAAGTTTGTACTAGTTAGTTAAATAACAAATTTCATATTTATTAGAAGTATTTTTCGTTCAATAGAAATTTAATTTTCATCCAGAACGTTTTGCGCCCTATATTTAGGACGTACCTACTACCTATACCTACACCCTGAAAGCAGTGTTATAACTGTAATAAAGTATCAATTCCATTTAAAACCTCGTAATTTAAATGTTCAACTACTTATTACGAAATTGAAAATAAATGTACTTCTTATTAATCCAACTAGCCGTATTCGTGAGTTTAGCTGTTGTGAAGAATACGTTTGGATAAAAAGTTATCACACTTCACACTTTCCGGGTCATATTGACACTTTTAAAATATATACGGTTATTGAACTTTGCTTTTATCGTTTGAATTGAAGAAATACATCTCCCTACCTACGGTTTATTTATAAAATTTTATTAATAATCTTATTTAGTATCTTATATGCCTTCCAAATAACTTTTAAAAAGAAGACGTCTTTTGTCCGCATTGGAAGAAAGAAAGACGATGAAAATACCTAAATCTGTTTTTTCTATATTTATTTATTGCTAGAAAATTAAAAACATACATAAGTATTATGTTCCACCCACTACCTTAAACGTCCTTTAACTCATATAAAATCAGCCAACCATTTACATCGATTACATTTTACCACGTTCTTATCTTAGAATCGTTTATTAATAATCTCGTGGACCATAATGTAAACAAATCGATGTTCTCCTTCTAGCCATAAAAGTCGCGAACATAAAAATGAATACAATATTTATATCACAAAGCTCACCTGTAGGTTTTCTATGTATCGGGAGCGCGGCGAATTCGGAGGCGGTCGTTCAAGTAACAGTAGTTCAGTTAATACAATTACACCAAACACAGCGAAAAACATGATAAATATGAAGAAGCTGATGTTGGCGCGCTCTTTGGCGCGGGAAGGGGCCGCGCGCGCCCGCCACCGCATCTTGCCGGCTCCGAACTCGCAGGCATGAGCATTTAGCACGCCAGACGCCTAGCGCCCGTGTCACTGTGTGACAAAACAACCACTCGTCACCAAGGCTGTGGCGTCCTTCCTCGCGGTTCGCGCATCACAACACAACGCACCACACACTGACTGTGAGTTGTGACGCACGACGTAATGACAGCTACAGGATTTTCTTACAGGGTTGCAAGATACGCTGATATAAATGTACCCATGTAAACCAATTACATTCTATTTTTAACACATTTGTCAAATGTTTCTGTTACGTTCTGCTGCTAAAAGTTCAACCTAATCGATGGTTTAACGCCAAAAATAATATATAGGTATTTATTATTATATTTTAAGTTGAAAAATTTTAACATCGCAACCATGGTAAGAAGTGATCTTATGTTAAAGATATGTTTGATAAGAAAATATTTAACCAACATAAATCGCAATAAAAATAATGTATGTTATCCGAAAAAAAATCCTATGAAAATGGGTGAGTCATAGGATAGCAACACAAAAATATTACGAAATTATTGAGCATGCGCGCCGCCCGCCCTCCGTTCAATGACTCGTTGACGGAGCTTGCACGAAGCGAAAGTATCCGAAGCTTTTCTAGCGATGTCTAGTTTACTCTTTTCCCTCTTATAAGATATTATTAGACTTTCCATTCATAACACCATTTCACTCTACATCTTTAGATAAAAATATTAAATACATAGTCTTTAGAAATGTTATACAGTATTCAAATCCATTTTCATTAACTTTGACCTATAAAAATCGATTACGGTTCAGTGAGCACTGATTAATTTTCTACATAAATATTGTGTTGCTGTTGATAGAAACAAAATACATATTATTTACTAGCTGTGCCTCGCGGTGTTACACGCGTAGCTCCAAAGTTGAACATATGCTGTCGTTGACTTTTTTGTAGGCATATTTTCAAGCTCCACATCTTTGCTCTAGAACTTAATAAATATATATTTCATAGTTAAGACAGCGTTCCTAAGATACGCTTTCATTCGACCGTTCTTTCTCAGATTCACTTTGCAAAAACGGACAACCACGTGAAAGCCTTTTTATTTTTCGCTTTTTTATATAACCTATGACACTCGGCAATAAGGTGGCTTTCTATTGGTGAAAGAATTTTTAAAATCGGCTCAGTAGATCCCGAGATTACTACCCCTTATAATTTAAGAAACACACAAATTTTACTTCTTTATAATATTAGTATAGATTAAGATAGGTAACAGTTTTTAATATCATGACTTTTGTATTTACCTTTTATAATTAATGCTTTTTAATATAGACCTCTTTAAACCAAGATAATTAGTCTTTTTGAGTAAGCTTGTTAAAACATAATTATTACTATATACATAACATTATTTTCACGAGACTCGGTTATCGAACGCTATTGCATCTTTAACTTGCTTATGCACAATAATGAATTTTTATCTATGTACTAATACATAAAGCTGAAGAGTTTGTTTGTTTGTTTGTTTGAACGCGCTAATCTCAGGATCTACTGGTTCGAATTGAAAAATTATTTTTTTATTGAATTGTCCATTTATCGAGGAAGGCTTTAGGCTACATAGCATTACGCTGCGACTAATAGGAGCGAAGATATAATGGAAAATATGGAAAAAACGGGGAAAATTATTCATCTTTGAAGTCTTCCTTTGCGTGCGCTGCGAAAACGGTTCAAGATACAAAAATAATATGTATGAAAGAATTATTCCTCTTTAAATGATCTAAAAAAAGTCCGCGACAGTATACGTCTATCTTCTAAGATTGACTCACTATAACATAATAATAGAAATAGATCCGACGGGGACGAAGTCGGGAGCAACAGCTAGTCTTACATAAACAGCTTCATGTTTTTAAAATAAGATGCGCTGCAGATTTATCTTGCCAATGTACCTAATACTCGGTACAAGGTACCTCGCCGATATGTTTGATAACCTTTAACCTTCTTTATCGAAGTGAATAATTCAAATTCGAATGCTGTTTTCTTTTATTATCCAACTAGCTGTGTCTCACAGTTTTACCTGCATTATTTCATCTCCATGAGGGTTGATTGAAATTATTAAGCACGGAAATCATTATTACTTCCTATTTATTGATCCGTATTACATATGCATGTAGTAAAAAACGCTTATTTTAATATAACAAACAGATTCTCCAATTTTATTTATATGTATTTGTATTGATGAGAACAAACATCATATTATACAAAAATACTGTTCATAATTTTTAATAGCGTATACCGGAGTCCCTGTATTTATTTGAATCATGTAAAAGAAAACAATTCACTCATATTTAACATTTCTCAAATTTATACATCCCTTATAAGCATAAATATTAGAAGTTATCCTCATTTACATAATAAATACGACAGTTTATGAGGATCTATGGATGTATGTAGTATGTACTACAGTACAGTACAGAATGGATTTTGATGAAATTTGGCATGTAGGTATTTAAGAACCTGAAATAAGTATACAACCTTTTTCCAGTAATGTTGAAAGTCTTAGTCCATACAGGGCGTCGGAAATTCGTTTGATCGGAAATTGGCGTTTTAGTCGGAAACGATGCGAGTAAAATCACGGGGCATTGTAGACTGCTGTAAACACTATAAATTCTTATAAGTTCAAACTTTTTTTTTTAATTTTAACTAAGTAAGTTAAAATTGTATGATATTTAGTTTGGTTGAATTTACTTCACTTCGAACTCGAGACCAGCTGTATTTCATGATTTTTGTTTTGTTAGATTTGTCACAGTTTCAAAGAGCAGACTAGGTACACAAAATAACAACAAAAGAGTAGCACAACATGAAACCGCATGAAACAATAAATTGTAAAATAATTTTACAGATAAACAAGGCTGGTAATATAATGGAAAGGTAATGATTATAAGAATATCCCAGCCTTTTTTTATTTATTTTTTATTTATTGACCTTTTTAATTTAACCAAAATTATGAACAACAATGGCAGACGTGATGAAATCATCAAGTTGATAGGAACAAATCACTTATCATTAAAAAGTGATTTCTTTCTGTCAACCTCATACAATTAAGGAAAAAATCATAATATGTAGGATAAATCCAAAAATAAATATTATATTCAACAAACTGGCTCTATGGCACTTCGTTCACGCAGTACGCTTTTTTCCGGTTAAGAACCATCCTTCAAGAATTATCGTAATCTGTTCATATTTTATCTAATAATGCACTTACCAACACATTTTATGATTCGTGTTTATATTATATGCAGGAATTATAAGGAGACACTAAGTTTTTTTTTTCCCTTTTTTTATATTATATTTATTATATTATATAATATTATGTTTAATAATATATTATCCCTAATCAAATTTATGTGCGCTCTGCCGTTTTCGGGTCATTGAATTCGTGCGTATAACTTAAACATCACTTCCTTTAAAGGCGCTCAAAAATAGCAGTCATTTTAATATACTTTTATTCAACGAGATATCTTTTTTGTTTATGTTCAAACGTGATTAAAACATTAAAAAACGTGAATATACCCTCAGCATTGAATTCCTCAAGTTTTAAATGCGGTAAGTACAATTTTGGAAATTGAAATATAAGAAAGAAGTAAGCATGTCCACATTACACACATGTTAAATTTATACACCCTTTCAACTTTATATTTCTCCACCTTCTACCTAGTAGAAATACCTAAAACTAATTAGTCATTATTGTTAATTCAGTGTCTAATTTGAACACCTTTGTCCCTTAAAAATATCAACTGTCATTTCTACAATGCTGTCGCCTGTCACTTATTTGTCAATTCGTGTGTCATTAATTTATTTAGGTTTTTTAATAGCTTTTTCAGTAGACTTTTCACGGGAAACTTAAGTAAAAATGGTTCAAGGTGGGGCTGAACCAGATGACAATGTTTTCAGGGCGTTCATGAGTGCTGTATACAATACTATAGATGGACCCGTAACTTGGTTCCGAGGTATGTTTACTTCTAAAGACATTATCAAGTTATGTAAGCTACGTTATAATATTCTGTTTTGATCACCAGAGAAGGTTGTCGAGCCGAATCAGAAAAAGTATCCGTGGTACCACAAACAATTCCGCCGCGTGCCAACGATTGATCAATGCTATGCCGATGATGTTGTTTGCGACTTCGAAGCGAATGCGCAATTTAAAAGAGATAGGTTAACTTCATTCTATTATGGCAACTTGCAGAAGCTTATAATGAAAAAGTAAATGTTTTTAATATATTCTTAGTCATAAAATTAATACTATCATATCGACTTTTCAGGGCTGTTGATTCTGAAATTTTAAGCATTCTGCGTATGAGATTTGAAGATTGCATGATCTATGAAGCACCTGATCATCTTACTAAATGTAAGCCTCTTTGGGAAAAGTATAAGGATGCTGAAGAAGCCTGGTTCATTAAATGTAAGTTTCTCATCAACATATACTTTTACTCAATTTCGGAAAAGCTAAAAAAATAGTAATCATTTTAGTAATCCATGCAGTTATTTTGTATTCTAAACTACTGATCTTATTAATTAAGATGTCCAGCTAATTGTTGCAATGGAATTAAAATGATTCAAAATCAAACAAAGGCACTATGTGTCAATTGAGTTTTACATAGTAACTATTATTAAAATTATATATATCGTGTTTGAATATTATTAAATATAACAGTTTAAAATATGCTTTTCTAAGTACACTTTATCACAAACAGAGCAGATGTGTTTAGTGTAGAAATGTTAATTTCATGTGCATAGTAAAGAAATGTTTATATTTATTTAGATGGTGACCTGGGAGCTTATGCTGATGCCCGTAAAGCATATATGAAACAAAAACATCGCATGATTTGGGAGAGGCGCCACGGCCCTCTGTCTGATCAGACAAAGTGAGATATTGTGATTAAAATTGTAAAACATAAGTAGTTAAATAAAGTTATTGAAGGAATAAGTTGTTGAAGCATTGGCCCTCATTTGATTTCTTTAGTTTTAAAATAATTGGCCTCAATTTTACTTATAATTTTAGTTAACAACATATTATTACATACTAGCGGACCCATGCCCACTTCGTTGGGCATAATGTTAACAATCTTTTTTTATATAGCCTATGACACTCAACACTAATGAGGTGTGAGTGAAAGAATTTTTAAAATCGGTCCCGAGATTACTCCTTACAATTTAACAAACACACAAACTTTACTTCTTTATAATATTAGTATAGATAAGAAGTGACAGAATAAAACATGTTTAAAAAAATAACATTTATTTTCCAACCTACATTCATTTTCATGCAATTACGAAGGGATATAATATCCATACATACACAGATACTACAACAAAAATCAATAATCACAGAATAACGAAGATGTAGACAAAATACGAACATCTTCACTTACTACTATTTGAAACATCTTAAAATCTAAACACATAAGATTATTGGTCACGAAAGTAAAAACAATTCGGCATTTTTATCTGCTAATAGGTTTAAAAATTCAACATATTACTGGTAATTTACTAATAATATAAACGAATTTATAAACCTTATTTATTTTGTAAAATGTCAAGTCATGACAATTTTTTTTTTCACTTACAAAATTCGAAATAAAACTTAAATGTAGGAAATTTTGATAATAAAGTTCATTTCATTATGAGTAAAAACAGACCTTGTTTTATAATTTATTGCAGGTAAAAATATATATTATGTAAGGGATAAGCTTCAAATGCAGACTGGCAGTGTAATAAATAAATTACAATATATTCCCTAATCCAAAATATATATGCAAGGGCCTGCTCACAAGAAAACATACTTAAAATATTAATTAAAATTAATTTTCTTCCATAAAGTAAAATCTACTAATTTTGTTGCTCCACATTAATACCGCAAGAGAATGATTATGTAAATAAATGCGTAAATATATTATGTACCAATTCCGAATATAATGTTATGTACACTTTATACATAAAACTTTACTTTTCATTAGATATAAACAGTTGGTACTTTAATATCACAGTATTTATTGTTGTTTTGATCCACAACTGCTACTTTCAACACATTTATTTACAACTCATACATAATGAGCATGGTTTTTTTTCAAGATAGAATGTAACAAAAAATTACTTACATTAATTAGGCTAAGTTAAAGATAGTCACAAACTTAACTAAAGACCATTACTCTACAGTTTCTTCTTCAGACAGTCGTTTTGTAACACATGTTAGACCGTCTGTTGCTTCATGTATAAGCTAAGCCTTAAAATAAAACATTCTAATCTATATCTTACATTAAAATATTTTTATAAAAATATAATATGAGTTCAGATATTAATGTGGAACGACAATATTTCAAAATATTTGCCAAAACCTAATTACCATTGCACAGACACAAGCATCATAAGTAAACAAAAGAGGCCAACATTATTTACGAATTTGTAATTGACTTTATTATGACAACGATTGACATTTGTTTTAAATAATATACGCCGCATAAAAGTTTCGTTTATCTATTACAATTTGGAGTAATTCTTTGTAAAGAATACATTTTGCCTTAGACCCTTGAAAGGTATAAGTCAACATTACACAAGGTTGGCACTCTCATTAAAATAATGCTACATTTGAAAATTTAAAATGTGAAATATTTTTATATTTCTCTTTGCGCTGTACATTATTAAAGCAAATGCCAACATGTGTCTTTAATATTATTGGCTTAAAACACATGGTTTACAACTTATTTAACAGGACATTTTGTATACATTATGTTGTTATAAAATATAAAATTTTATCTAAAATTATAAATTCGAATTATGATAGTTTAGTTAATTCCTTACATTCGATCTGAATACTGGAACAACGATTACAATAATTTAACAGTCACCAAATAAAATTCTAAACAAGTCACGCATTTAAAGCCAATATTTTAAATAAAGCATCTATAGAAATAATGGAGATCATATTATTATATCGAAGGATATTTTTTACAAAAAAAACATTTTGTATGAATATTGTACTTTATGTAAGCATTCGTTAAATGTTACAAGTGCCCTTTAAATTTATTACCTAGACATTTATATAAACATTGAGCATATGATTTAAAACGATATGTCGGTTTCATAAAACAGTAACAAAAAATATTAAAGTATGTACAAATATCCTTAAGTGCTATGTATGGGTCAGTGTCAAAAGGTAAAAAAAGAAATCATTCGAAATTATAAATAATAGATAATGTTATAGTAAAATAAAGTATAAAAGAGACTTTGAAATATAGTATTGAACAAGTTCTCTTCGATAGTGAAATTGTTCGCATTCAAAGCACTGTAACATCTCTCGAATGCATCGCTTAACCTAAATAAACACACAAAAATATACACAATCCAAAACGTTATTGTTATAGACATCACATTATTAGGACACATATTTGTCTTCTTGATAAAATTCATTGCAGCCCCTCTTACAAACAGTTGGCAACCCGGACTGCACACATGCAAACATCACACTCGAGAAGTATAGTGGAAGGGAATGAGCTCACTTAACTATAATAATACTTTGGGAATGATTTATCACGCTGCATCGAACTGCGCAGCTAAACGTGTGCGACCTGAATGGAACCGAGAAAATATAATTATTATATTGGAAAGCATAGTTATTACTCAACTTTATATCAATATGGAACCAAAAATAATATCTTACGTTTATCTTGAGTGAGTAGCGCCGTAGGTTGAGGCAAAGCGCTAGCCGGTGGAGATGACCAGATATTAGTTTTCGGAGATTCGAAAACACGCGATCCCTGATTTTAACAAGAGGCACGAGTTTTAGTCAAAATAATTTCTTATGGGCTAACTTTGTAATTGGCAATTGCAATTACCTATAGACTAAAATTTGTTTGCGTAATAATGGCAGTAAAGAGCTCGTATTCTACAATCTTCCCTTACGTGTTGTGTGTAGACCAGTAGAAGTATTAGGATGAAACTTGGTATGGAAGTGAATAGATTCCCCCTCTTGTCGTAGCAACGTAAATGACATGGCAAAACTCGCGGGGAGCGAATAGTGGGGCGCCAGTCTCTGTATCATAACATAAAAGGCTATGTACCTTCTGT
>DWAJ01002954.1:0-15943 GCA_018238005.1 Eurema mandarina
CGAGAAAAACCGTTTTTTACCCTTAAAAACCCCCCTTCATCCCCTTCCCAACCTCAGATCGCCCGTAAATTATTTTTCCTTTCATTTTTATCATATTTCCCTCCTTTTCTAATGGGTTTAATTTTATTATAATTTTTTTTCACTTTTCATTATTTTTAAAGGGATCTACCCTGGTCTATCATGAATTAAGCTAGAATTAAGTGTCAAAGTTAAAATGCTACAATTGTACCCGGTCTACCCTACCTTAGATTGGTATCCTTCACAGAATACATTTGAATGATATTATAATAATAACAGCTGTTGAAATATATTTTTATACAAATGTATATGCAAATAATCTAGCTTTCCTTTTGTAAAAGATTCTTCAAAATATACTTTGAAGTTAACATTATTTGTAGCCCAATATCTTTTTAATGGCACTTACTACCCGTTGGTCTTTTCTTACAGGTTGCACTTACTGGAAAGCATACATTCATGGATAAGGCTACCCTTAATATCTAATTTCATTTGTAAATTCTTTCATAATTTTTCTTACTAACATAAACATAGGTAATAGAAAAAGTAACCTAAATAATTCTAAAATTTAATTATTACAAAAATAGACAGAGCAAATTCCTAGTTTATCTGTATCATGGTATCAAAATTTCTTAACGTCAACGAGACAGCTCCGAAGACGTTAAAAGTTAAAACCCTTACATAATTTCTATCTTGTATAACACATGATATAAGGTCAAGACTATACGATACTACGATTCCGTAATGGTACAACTGAATGCTGTACGGTGGTGAGAGAAGGAAGTAAGTGGTAGGGTTGTTAGTTTCGGTAGAGCGCGGTATGCGCACGCGCGGTTCCAATTTCGAATTCAAATTTCGAATTTTGTTAACGGATTTTCTTTTGCGTAAGTTTTTATTTTATTTTGTGCCAGTTTGTTTTGTAGATAAATAAAAAAATTAAGTTGCTGTTTTTATGTAGATGTAAATGTGACATTTAATTTAAAAAATGTTAATGAGGTGGTAAAGACTAAAGTACGCATTCAGTCAGAATAGGTACTTACGTAGCTTAAAAAATATTTTGTTTAACGATATTCAAAATACATATAAAACAAATAATAATTAGAGAAAAAAATACAGTTTTAATATTGAACCAATAATAGTTGTTGGGTAAATATGTACCTATATCATTAATAAATAACTATTTTGTGACATTCCTAGAACTACATTTAAATCCTCTTGTATATTTTTATGTTACAATATAATAACCGCTACTTACTACGTAATAAAGTTTTACGCGTCATTGCGTTAGGTTTAAGTTTGTAGGCTAAATAAATAAATAAAACTTTTACAACACGTAATGTAACAACATTTCAACAAAACATGGATAATCGATTTGTCAATATTGCAATGTAAAAATCTAGCAACGCCTTGCTAAATGAGCCGTTTCATAATATCTAGGTTTTACCGAGATTTATAGCTTTTGAAATCAGTGATTAAAATTATTGCACTGGGATTAAGTTGACGACGAATTTAATGTGTTAATAATAGTTTTTTAGTGTTGAAAAAAGTTTTATTTTTAAAAAAAGTTTTTTTTAAATTTATTTTTAATTTGTTGTTATTAAGAAGGTATGTAAGGTAATCACATACCTTATATAAAGAGGATAATATTTCCTTTTTGTTTGATTTTTTTTACGAAAATCAATTTCTGAAGGTCTAAATATAGCCTATAAGTTATAACCGTATTAATAAAACAGTTTTCAAATATACGGACTTATTATAAATAATTCTGAAAAGAGGTCAACGCTCCGACAAATATACGTGTCTTTAGAGCAAATATTGTAATTGACGCAAAATACTGCCTTAATTCAATATAGACATTATTCTCTTGTGTACTTTAGAAATAAAACTTCTTAGAACTAAATAACGTCTTACGATGCGTAAATTCTTGAGAATATTTTTTTTTGTTTGAATTTTGTTGTGTTATTAACACAAGCTTTTGAAGTCGACTAAATAAATTTCATAATTGCCTCATAATTTCCTAGTTTTTAATAATTAGTAATTTTCAAGCATAAAATACAGCTTTGAAATATCTGTTTGTTACATAGTTGCTAATCACTCTGCGTTTTTTGTCTATCCCTAAAGCCAATTTACGTTTGTAAGGCCTATTTAATTTTACGATTGTAAAGCCTATTTAAGTTTACGTTTGTAAGGCCTATTTAAATTTACATTTGTAAGACCTATTCAAATTAACGTTTTAAGGCCTATTTTAAGAATTACGTCTGTGAGGCCTATTTAAAATTACGTTTGTAAGACCTATTTAATTTTACGTTTGTGAGGCCTATTAAATTTACGTTTGTAAGGCCTATTTAAATTTACGTTATAAGGCCTATTTAAATTTACGTGCATAATCTTTTAAAGGTAGAATGTTAAAACAATTTATTATAGTTATTTTAACCAATCTAAAGAAAAAAATTAAATTGACGGACTTTAAATAGCATTTATTTTGTATTTTAATAATCGCATGAGATACCTGAATGTGTAATATAGAGTCAAAACTATATTAAAAGCGGTTTGAAAGTAACCTTCGTGGTTTGCGGTTTTTTACGTTGTATTTAAAGTTGTACGCTTTTTATAAGAGCTTTTTATAGACGTGCGAATGCATTTTATTCGACTTGGACTTTATTTGAAGGAATTTTCGATAAATAAATGCCCCTTTTTATTTTTGTTCTTTCGTAATAATATAACTAGTTTCCTAAATACAGATTGTGAATATTTATTGGTAATTTTGCCATGTGAACTGAATTTAAGCGCTTGAATCCGCGGAATACAATGTCATATATATTTATAAACATTTTAGAATTAATAAACCTAATAAATTGCGAAAGTACCTATGCATTATTGGAGCAATGCGACAAATAAAAATAAATGTTAATTATTATTATATAACTTTTGATTGGATCAGATTTTCTTTATTTTCCTTCAGTGATCACACTTATTTGCTATTTTAGAATATTTTCCTAACTTCATAATAAGCGTTTTCCTTAAGCGTAATATTTAAATTAATAGTAACATTAGTGACCGAGGACTTTTCATTATCTTTGTGTTTTTTAACCTTTAAACGTTTTGCAAAGTCCAGTAAATATTTCAGTAAAAATTATTTTAATAACCACTTATTGTTGCTTTGAAAACTTTTCCCAAACAACTCAACTCGGGCAAAATCATAAACTATATATAGACATATATTATCATAAAACAATATCTATACTAATATATAAAGCTGAAGAGTTTGTTTGTTTGTTTTTTTGAACGAGCTAATCTCAGGAACTACTGATTTGAATTGAAAAATTTTTTTTTATTGAATTGACAATTCATCGAGGAAGGCTTTAGGCTACATAACATCGCACTGCGACTAATAGGAGCGAAGAAATAATTGAAAAATCAATCGACGGCGTTAAGTCGCGAGCAAAGGCTAGTTAAAAATAAAATGATTATTGCATTGTTAGATTCGCCGCAAATATCAGAATAACCAAAAATGTCAAAACGCGCGGAAAATTACACGCCCAAAAATAAAGGCACAGCTTAAAAAAAGTTATACAATTTGACATAAACAAGTCGTTCAGTAACATTAAAAACAGTTATAAATAATAAGCTAAATATAGGAAGATAACACAGATGACGTTGCGTAATCCATCGCTCCAGTACCCTAGGAAAAAGTAGGAAATCGACAAACGCGACGTCTCAAACTGGTTTACTGCAGACACCATCGCGTTACGTCACCGTTTATATAATTGCCAGAGATAACAAATTCTGGCCACTACTGTTTGTGTCTTAACGGCCAGCTATGTGGTATTGGTATGGAAATCTTTGGCTGGTAAAAAGATTTGCATTTTTTTTTAATTATTCTGTTTTTATTACATGGCCCCAATTTGAAATTATAAACCTTCCTTCATTTGTTTCGGCCAAACTTATTTTTAACGAAGCTAAGAAGTAATTTTAAATAGTAAGCGCTCTAACTCAGTGTTTTTAAATTGTCAAACGTATTAATTTTGACTAAAAAGATTTAGATAGGGAACATTTTGTCGCCAAAAAAAACGTTTAGCCGAATTAACAACAGTTTAAGCTGTGTATCTTGTTGGCCTTTTAAACAATTTTTAACCTTAATAAGCCCATTCTGAAACTTCCAGTTTTTATGCAATTTAGTCGGTAGGTACATGATAGCGTTGTTTTAGTATTTAAACGTATATTTAATTTACAAAAATGTCTCAAGGGACGACGACTTGAGTAATAAAGTTCACAGATTAAAAACCAATTAAGATTCAAGGCTTTTTGACAGTGAATGTCTTTTGTAAATTGACGATAGTAGAGAAATAAATTCTCCGGTTCATTGTTGTTTGTAGATAATAAATTTCGACGGTTTTACGTAAATACAGATAGATAATCTAAGCGATTGCTGTAACAGGACAAGTTTTTGCTCGTTTCGCGAATTTGCACAAGCTCTAGCTGCAAATATTTCACATATACGAATGTCATTAGCTTTCGCAACTCATTCCGAGTATAAATTAATAAAAACTAAATATCAAACTTTGGTCTAAATATATATTATATGATATGAAATAACTATAATTATGAACTTATATAGAACACACAATATGTTTCATGATTTTTTTGTGATGAGTTGCACAACAATTAAACAAAGTAACTTTCCGCTCTCCGTCGTTATTCTTCCTAATTGCTTTCTGGCTTCGTAAAGCTTAGTTTTAAAACGTGTTCTAGTTTTATCAATACTATGATGACACAACACCGGTCAGTGAGTTGTTTACACCTCGTATGATCTTTCGCAATTTTATTTGATGTCGATCTAAATAAGAGATTACGATCGTCATTTAAGACGAGAAATAATGTTTGTGGGACAAATATTTAAGTAAAAACTTTTCTACATAATATATTCGTTTATCCGTTAGTTTAGAAAATTTGGACCAAGCTGAACTTAAAATTTTAAACACGTGATATTAAATGGGTATATATTTTTATTATCGCTAGGTAAAACAACATATAAATATAAAAATCATGTTTGAGAACCAAATTGTTTTTTCGAAGAATAAAATGAATCTCATAGCATTACTGTTATTATTTTAAACATTATAATTTTTTCGTGTTTCATACTTGGTATAACATTTTTAAAATAAATGAAGTTTAATGACCTATATCTCAGCTATGTAGAAAAGTTTCTAGAAAACGAAATGAATTCGTCTTGATTCTTTCGTAGTCCGCTTAATAATGGAAAATATCAAACAGGAGATCAGAAATAACATTTCAACTAGTAAATTTCATATCAATTTACGACGTATATGGTTTTATTAAGAAACCCCCAAACAGAAACCAACCAAATAAATGGAATCACACAACACGGCTTTTAAATAAACAAAACTTCAAAAATCAAAATCGAATCGCTCAGTCGACAGTTCACTAACAAAATAGAGTAATATTAAAAACGTCTTTCTTATAAAATACTTAGAATATCTAAGCTTTTCCTCAGAATCGTAATGGCATTTACTAAAGGTGAAGTAACAAACCACGCGCTGATAATCCGATGCATTTGCTTAACCAATTATGCAATATAAAAGTTGAGGTCAATTACTCGGCGAAATTTTCCGTGAGTTAAAGCCTTAACTGTTATTCATTATGATAAATCACTTTTAAAGTTCAATGTTTTATTAAATTAATGTCATTAAGTCTCGTTTATATTATTATGTACATCTGTTTTTTTTATATTTTGGGGTTATAGGAAGTGGTAGAGGATGTTATTTCGACTCTGTCCCGTTTTGTTGTTTTTTTTTTGTATTTAAAAGTAGCTGGTCCGACACAATTTTATACAAGCTGTACTTATTCTTTATTTAACCTTATACTTGATGCATAATTTAGCTAGGTATCTATAAATATTATAAAATATATATCAACCACAAAATTATTGATACCTAAATTAACAGGAATATTTAATAAAGCGCAATAGAGAAAGGGTTTCTATATATTTAGCCCGGCCGATAAATAATTACTATTATCCTTATTATAAGCTGTAAATGCCTATATAAAAGTCGCCTCAGTAAAAATTATAATAATATACACTTCAATTGGCTGGTAACGTTGACACGTAAGCGGGCTATATAAATATATTTTTTATTTTTAAAAATATGTCGATTTAAAAAAAAAGGTTTATTGTAAAACAATATCAAACCTTTTTTATGAATTCATGAATAAATACTAATTTTAGCGTCTCAAATTTTAATAAAAGCATAGATAATTAGAATACTAATTAGTAAAGCTATCCGCACAAATTAAAAACTAGATATTTTTTTACAATTTCTCAACGGTTTAAATATTAAAATCAGAAAGCGTTATAACCTGTAAATTCGCTAAGAGTTGGCGCCAAAACGCTGTCGAAATAGTTTGGTCGATGTAAAAACATCACAAACGCCTGTCACTTTCACTAAATCATATTTTTTTTTATTTTGCAGACGAAAGCTGAGACCAAGGAGTGCAATCAGTTTATTCGTTGAGTGTAGTGAATTATATTAAGTGAGTTTTTAAGTACCTAGTGTTAGTGGCCAGTGTTCTAGTTTTGACTTATCTGTGGTGAATTTAAAAATGGTAAGTTTTATTTTGTTGTATTGTATGTTTATGAAAAAAATGGATACTGCTTTGCGCGCCTTTCTGTCCGTTATGGGTATTTTTTTTTATTGCCATCACATTTAAAACGGGAAAATCATGTAAAAATAAATAGGTATTATTATTTTTATTATCTAGGCTACTAACTCTTAAACATAATCTAAAAATGTCATTGAACTTTACACAATATAATGAATAATGCATAATTTAAATATTGTATTTTTTAATATTAAATTTACTCATAAAAATTCAAATATAAGCAATTTTTTTCTAGTGAATTTTCTAATGTGTCGTTAAGAAATATTATTTTTTAGGATGTGTACATGGATAAAGTAATTATTTATCCAACACATCTTTTGGCTATAAGAGTTAATATTAGTACAGACATATTTGATTAAAGTTTAATTTATTTGTATACATATTTAAGACCCGCTTACATAATGTTGACTTACAAAAGCAAATAATCTCAACGGGAAAAGTCTATTATTTTTATTATAATATCAAAAGATGTCATAGTTTTTTAAACTATTATTAACTGAAAAATTAATTTTGACAAAATATATTGTTGATTTTTAAGTTAATCTTATTTTCAAAATCGTTTTAATAAACAACAAGGTTAACTAAGTATAGATATGTTATTCGAAACATGTAAAAAAATCTTGTTTTTCTATTGTGATAGTGAATGCAATTTAGTTCTGATTATTGAAAGCATTTCTATTTTGCCCAATTACAATATATTTAATCTATTTTAAGTAACTATAAAAGCATACTGATTTAATTTTGAATTAAATTTAATAATAGTTTATTTCCATAATAAGGTTATTTACAAAAAAAAAAAATGACCCAGGCTCCCAAGATAGTAAAGACTGTTGTTCAGGAGCCTTAAGTATATATATAGTGTAAACAACCTAGTAGGTACTATTATAAGGTTCGTGCAAAAAATTCTGAATGGATTTGTTTGAATTTTGGTATAGACTTTATACACGGAAACAAAAACTGCACAAAAACTAATTTAATTTAATCTCGAAAAAAAGGGAAGTTTAATATTTATTTAAAACTAGCTGTTGCCCGCGACTCCGTCCGCGTGGACTTTCATTTAAGCTTTGACGCCCCTTCCCCCCTTATAACCCTTTTTTCCAGTTAAAAAGTAGCCTATGTTACTCTCCATCTTTTCAACAAACTGTATGCTAAAAATCAGGTCGATTGATTGCTTTGCTACGGCGCGAAGGAAGGACAAACTAACAAACACAGTTTCACATTAATAATTAATAATATTGGTGATATGGATTAGTGATAATATGATTATGGATTTGAGTTAAAACTATATCTATTTGTAAGTTATACTTACGTGTAAACTTAACATACTAAACAATCTATATACGCAGTAAGACGCATTTTATTATGTCCATCGAATTAAATAAATCTATACAGTTCCGTATTTATCCTCGATACAAAACAATATTAATAGTTAATGACAGTATTCCATATTATCAAATTGTAATTGCTCGTTAACCCATCCACAATGGGGCCACAACAATAGGTGCTTTACATTCCTTTTATGGTTTGTTGTTTTTGATCAGGAAAATGCATATGCGTCGGGAAATGTTATGATCAATTATATTTATTTATTGTATTTCCGTAAAAGTTTTCCTTGTTTCTAAAGAGTATGTATTGAGTTGGCTTTTAGGCTGTTATTATACGTTTTTTTTTCAATAATAACTGTTGCCCGCGACTCCGTCCGCGCGGACTCTATACCTCTATACCTACCTTTGACTTCGATTACAGCTCATTACAACCTTTTTTCCAGTCAAAAAGACTATTTCTATACCAAATTTCATTACAATCGGTTCTGTAGTTTTGGCGTGAAAGCTAGACAGACAGTCAGAGATAATTTCACATTAATATATTAGTATTCAGAACTTTAATTGGATTATTTGAAAAAATATAATATACGATTTCGTTTTCCTACAAAACAAAACATATGTTGCCAGCATAGAACGCTTTTAAATAATTTTATTTAATGTGTGTTTAGTTAGTAAGTTAAATTAATATATATAAAAGAAAGTCGTGTTAGTTACAACATTTATAACTCGATAACGGCTCAACTGATTAGGCTGAAAACTGGTGGGGATGTAGTTTAGAACCAGGAGAAGGACATAGGATACTTTTTATCCAGTTTCCAGGGGAATAATTTTTTTATGAAAGTACCTAAACGCGGACGGAGTTGCGGGCAACAGCTAGTTTGTAATATAAATGAAAAACGGGGTAACATTAATAAAGTTTCAGATAAGTTTTCGTCATAAAACTCGTACCATACAAATCACCATTCATAATATAATGTTATATTATGGCTCTGTCAATTCCTATGCAATTAATTCGCAAAATCGTTCACGCTTAGATCAAATTTTAGTGCATTATTAAGCCTTTTCACAATAATTACTAAGCGAAATTATATCTTATTAGCTTTAGTTTAAAGTGCTTTATAGCTTGACTTCGGCGCAAGCGAAAGTGTTGTCTTGGAAGTAATTACTCTCACTATCTAGGCGGTCATGGTCGGGTTTTGAACAATAGAAAGATATACATGAGACTATTAAACTTCCGTATAAACTATATCTGTAGTAGAATCCATACTAATATTATAAATGTGAAAGTAACTCTGTCTGTCTGTCTGTCTTCCCATCACGCTAAAACTACTGAGCCGATTAGAACGAAATTTGGTACAAATATAGTCTAAAGGGGAAGGACATAGGCTACTTTTTTTTAATCAACCCCCAAATGGTTGCGCGAAGGGTTGAAACTTTTTTATAATTTTACGCTTTCACGGCCAAACCGCTGAACCGATTGTAATGAAATTTGGTACACAGATGGTTTAGAGCCTGAGATGAAACTTAGGCTACTTTTTAACTGGAAAAAAAGTATTATATGGAAGGAGGGGGGTGTTAAAGTTTATATGAAAGTCCACGCGGACAGAGTCGCGGGCAACAGCTAGTATAGTATATGTAGTGTATTTATTACGACCTGTACATTTCTTCATATAAAGATTGTATTTTTTCTATTGCCTCGCTAACAGAAGCTGATATATGTATTAGAACTGCTAATCCTTACTACTCAGGACGAGCGCGCGCGCATGGATATCATTATGCATGCGATGATGCGAGGTGTGCCACTAGGACTCGACCTTGTACCCACTTTCTTTTTATGGCTCATTAATCATAATTATCTTTCTAATTTGTCCCAAAAGTCAACGAATGAATAATAAAGTAGGTTAGAGTCGTATTTGCCCCTATTTACTTTATATCTCTCTAGAAAGTAGAAGATCTGTAGGAGATATCCCTCTGTGAAAATACTTCACGATGTTGCCTACAATATATTTACAGTGGTATTATTGAATGGAACTAGATAATCGGCAACTGATAGACAATAGAGTGTGCAGTGAGCATTGGGCAGTCGAGTCGGTCGTCGTCACCCACACCGTCACACGACACAGCAGGTATCTAGGCTACAGCCATTTAGCTCGACGATCAAATTTGCGATAATGGATGACGACTGTACTTTTACGACTGTAGATAAACCTGTTCACTTTTGCATGTGTAATATATTGATTCATTTTATTCATTGCAGATTCGATGATTTTTATATTAGCTATACATCTAATCTAAAGACCAGCTCAACAAATTATTAATGTTCACGTTATCAGAAAGTGCCCTATTAGGATTTGTTTCTATGAGCAGATTCCAAATAGGTATATCAAAGATTTTGAGTAGTCTAAGCGCATTATTCAAAATCTTTTTTAACTTGAAATTTCCACCCGTTCAAAATATAAAGGGTCTTGAGAGAAAACAGACAATGAAGTGATGTTTTAAGGGTTCGTTTTATCATGAAGATACGAAAGCACCCTTTAATGGTAAAATAGTTTTTGTCTGTAGAAACTGTGTTCCGAAACGATGGTAATGTTTTGTAAAAGCATAACAAGTCAAAAGTGTTGCTGACTTTGACTTTGTCTTTTAGAGACTTTCGGTACTCGTCCGTGTCTAACAGGTGGCTGGCACCAAGCACTGGCGCCCGGCGGCGGGAGACATTGGAGCATCCTCTACCCGCTACGCGCTCCGGTCACTTCTTGTGCATATAATGTGTTGTTAGTTGTGAGTTAATCTTAAAGCAACGAAAACGATCTCTCGAGGCCATAGTCTAATTTGATGCAATTACAAATGTACCAATTGTTTATTTAGAAGAAAAGGATCACGGCAAAATCACTAATGCATAGCATCATCAAATCTATCTTTATTGTATACATATCTATTATCTATTATTTGAACAAATAACATTTAAATCCCCGCAAAAGGAGAAGGATGTTGAAATTATTTATGTATGTTTTAATCCAGTAAAAAGCTTATTAAAAAAAATCATAAGGAATTTTGATTAGAACTGTGATTGTATCATTAAGAGAGTTATTAGTTTTTTGTAAGCTTGCTCGGCGTAAAAATGTCGTACGAAAATAAATAGCTGCCCAGTCAGTAAGTGCCGCGGCTGTGCGCGGGCGCAGGCGATGCGCCGGCGCAGCGCGGGCGACGCAAGAAACTTGTTAAGGGAATACTTCTCATTGAAAGCTTACGTATATTTTCTCGTCAAGTTTTTGCGGAGGTCGTTATTCCGTCAAGGAGACGTTGAATGTTGTCGTATTGCTTAGTTTCATAATTGAGTTTAGATACCCTATAAGGATACACTTAAATAGGATGGTATTAGATATTTAAATAAGGATAAAATTAAAATAATTAATATCGGATATAATCCCCTAGTCCACCTCGTTACCTTTCTTACATAATTCTTAAAAACCAACAAAACGGTTTGTACTAATAGATCGCATTACTCTCCCTACTGTACTGTCAATGTGTGAATATTTTATATATACTTAGTGTTAAAGCTTACTCGCTGTAGAGCAGGTCTGGGCGAGATACATGCTATGACCTAAATTATAAGCAGATATTCTGTATTACTTATTTTCTAGATGTTATGTCTTGCGTTCTAATACTCATACAAACATTTTTAACGGTAAACAATAGCAGTGAGTATTATACTTATAGTATGTATAATAGCATACATAGCACTGAAATAGTATTTTGAATACAATTTCATCTTTTATGACTCTGAATAGATTATATGTAAAATAGACAAAAAAAATCACCCAACTCACGAAATAAAAGCCTGTAAAATTTATTAAAAAAATATATTTTATTTATCTTAACTTATGGCAAGAATAAATATAATAAATGCGGGCGGTTGAGGGGTCGGGTTCACTGAGTCTTATCTGGTTTGCCGTCGTCGACCAGCACGTCGATCTCCACCTCGTACGTGCCCGGCTTGCTCTTGGAGGGCCGCAGCACGACGCCGGGCACGCCGGGCACGCTGGGCACCCCGGGCACGTCGCGCGTCTGCTGCGCCTGCGCCTGCCCCTGCGGCTGCGTGGGCGCCTCCAGCTCGTTGTCGGCCGCAGAATAGAAGCCGGCGTCGGGTGGCAGGCGCACCGACATCATGCCCTGCACGCGCTGCACCAAGTACTCGAGGATGGGCCCGAAGCGCGACACGCCCTCGGTGGCCAGCACGGAGCGCTCGGGCTCCGGCCCGCCGCCGCCGGCCGGTGGCTTCAGCACGAACATGTTGAAGTTGAGCGTGCGGCGCACCGGCCTGGCCGTCGCCACCGCCAGCACCGCCAGCGCCGCCACGAGCAGCCAGGACCCTGCGCGCCGGGGAGCCCTGTCGCGTACGCGCGCTGCGCCGTCGGCCCTCGCACTGCGTTCGCTGCGTTTTTGCCGGCAATCTAAGCTCACCTAACGGGGCTTCGGCAAAAACATCATAATTGCCTCGACGAGTTGCCGCCAATTATTGGCTGACACCTTTCGTTTGGAAAGCTATCTTAATTTGAGTGAGTCAACGTAATTGCAATCCAAGACACGATGGCCCGTCGCGTCGAGGAGCCGCCGACATTTGCCCGTGCGGACTGCGCCTCGCATTGTTTCGGGAGGGTCGCGCTTCGCTGGACGCTAACGCAAAGTACATAAAAAGCTGCCGCATAATTTTGTTTGTATTGCTTATGACCATGACAGTATGGTTTATTTTCGTGCCCATAAAAATCGGCCGCAGCTCGTTATATAATTATATTTACTGCTATCAATGAGCGGCGTGGCCGATGTGGATATAATGATGCAGGAACAAGGCCACAGTGCAAGTTCAAAGTATGATAATTGGTGTGTGTTGTTGCGGGACATAATCGGCTAATTGCCATTAAATAGGACGATAGGTTTACCGAGTTGAAAAATAATGTTTTGGTCCAATTGTTTGGTGAAATCAAAAAAAAATTCTGCTGTTTTGTGGAACCAGAGATTCGAACAGATTTTTGCCTAATTTAATGCGATCATGGTTAGCAGGTACTCCTCGGTGTAAAGACTTTGTTCTTTATTTTGAATGTGTGAAAGTATCTTATTTTGAATCTTGCTCAAAGGATCAATATACAATACAACTGTCACTAAATATAAAATATGCTCCATCAACATTTCATTTCTCCTCACCAATTAATTGAAGATGTCTAAACGAGTAATTTCTATTACTTTATCGATGAATTGTAAATGTTGTGCATTAATATGTGTAGCGCAGGTCCGGGAAACTAGACCCTATTTGTATGTGCGCAGTGTGTGTATGTGTGCGTGTGTGTGTGTGTGCGAGTGTGCGTGTGTGCGTGCCGGAGCAGGAAGCCGGCCGTTAGTCGCCCATTTAAGGCTGCACGACGCTTATCGTAACGGTTGTCGCCCGTCGGGTGCTTTACGATGTCGATAAACATTATAACACGATGCATCCGATAAAACTATTAAACATCATAAAATGAACATGATCAATGATTACGATTTTGAGAAAAAATTTCCGCTCTGAGCTTACTTACATATTACTTCAATTCAATGAATGCACTGCTGGAAAAAAGTTCTACACTAATAGATATAATAAGACATATCGAATTTTTTTATAATTTCAATGATATTCGGTATGATTGCTTCTATATTACAATACACATAAACTATATTTTATAAAGAGGTTGTATGATTTGGGTGCAGAAATAGGATGCAAGTGTAGTTTCATAAAGTAATCCTACTGCGCGGGCGCACGCCCGGTGCCTACACATAGGCGAGGGATAGTATGCCATCCATTATTGTAGCCGCTTTCTCTCGATCTAAATATGAGTTATTCCATCAATAAGTAGCGCAGACTTAAGTTAGCAGCATTCGTCTCTGACATTCATACATTATCCTTAAACCAAGGTTTGCGGGGTGCGGCTGATTAACACAATAACAAGACATTTAAAATCTACTATTTTATTATCCTCCTTCTTAAATTATATAATCGTAACATTCAGGTACAAATTAATACTAGTCAGTGGTCAATTGAGATTAGTTCTGTATGCTTAAGTCATGAGGAGTCGGGGTCACTTCTCGATTCGTCACTCTTGTCCGATTCCACTTTCACTTGCTTGGCCGACTTCGATTCTGGATTTGACTGCTCTCCTTAAATAGAAAGAAAAATTGAGTAAACTGTAATAACATTTGGTTCCTCGCAAATTCCTTGCAGGGTTTATCCCGACAAGTATTCAGGACATACTATTTTCCTTGTAGCTCGTACTGCGAAACTAATTTACGTGCTCTCGTAATGACTGGCTGAGACTGCTTCTTTAGATAAATTAATATAATGTTTGGCTGTAATAGCACTTTATGCTTTATTTAAACAATAATCTTTATCATATTAAGTTTGTAAATTTGGGTTGTATGGTTTGTAATTAAAAATAAATATAAAGCATCTACCATAATAATTTCAATGTGACCTTTTGTAGTGAGATAATCATCGGGGGTTCTATCGAACTTTTACCGATTATAGCCACTTGACTCATTACCACTTTGACACGCTAGCACAATATATTGCGTAGTGATAATTACCTTACCATCAGGTTTGAGTTGAGCTGACTGCTGCTGCTGCTGCTGCTGCTGGGTCTGCAGCACGTACTGGGTGTAGCCCCCCGCGCCCGCGCCCGCGCCCGCTCCGGAGAGCAGCTGCACGCCTCTGCAATCACAGTGTGTACCTTCGTCAGATCGTAATAATATATTCGTTTAGGAGTGGTTGGGAAACACTCTACAATCGGTGTACATACACACATCACAGCACAATCCAGTGGATTTGAGTAATACGATGAAAATCTTTGAAGTTCCATGTCTAAAATATATGAAAGCATTCTGCTAGTACAGCGGTGGTATAAGGTGTAGGTGATACTGACTGGTAAGGGTGTTGGTAGGCGAAGTGGAAGGGGCCGAGGGGCGCAGGTGAGGCCCCGCCCGGGAACAATCCCGCGCCGCTCGCCGCGCCCGGCGCACCCTCCGCGCCCGGGCCGGCCGGGGAGAACTCCTGGCTAGGACTCACCACCACTGCGCCCTGGTAGCCTGCACACAAACACATCAATACGTACAACTACCATATCAGTCATACTCTGTAGAGAGTTGACAGAAGCAGAAGAAGTTTGCGCTTTTGCGATTTCTCTTGGGTAAAATGAGAACATTTCAGGCTGATTTTTATATGTATATTATCGGAAATCACATATCTATGATGCACTTTTTATATGTTGTTGTTGTCACGGTGTCTTAAAATGAGCTAGGTACTTATATATTATATATTACAGTTTTGTCTGGGATCGTATGACATTGGGTATTTTTAATAGTTTTTTACAATTTAGATAAAGCTATAAACATAGTATAATATGATAATGAATGAGCGAGACGTACCGGGGTAGGCTGGTTGCTGGTGGTGGTGCGGCGCGGCGGCCACCACGTACACGGGCTGGTAGCCGCCCGGCGCGCCCGGCCTGGCGCACACACACACACACATGCACATACAATGAACTGCTTATTTCTTTAAGAGCTTCACCTTACGTACACACAGACAGGCTCGTCCTACACTACACCGACACCAACTAGACAGGGTGCCGTTATCGTTAGCTACAGTGTCATTACTCCTTCTATTTATCTATTCCCTTGGACAAAAGGGGATTTTTTACTTCAAAAATGTAACGAACGGGGCTCATCATTTATCAGCATGCGAACCTTAGCTCTTGCTCGTCAGTCTGATATTACAAATAAAATAATTTTTAACAAAAAATAAACCGACTTCAAACTAAAAAGCAAAAAATAAATTTGCTTCCCACAAAGTAATACGCATTTTCATTTAGTATATAGAAATGATTCAATAGTTATTTTATAAT
>DWAJ01002955.1:0-15941 GCA_018238005.1 Eurema mandarina
GGAAATTAGATATAGATATTAAAATAATTAATATGGACAGCGGTTATTGGTAAATGTAAAACGTATGAAAATAACACAAAACATTATTTAACGAAAAAGCAAGGCGACATTTTGTACATGCTTACAATAATGTAAGAGTCTAAACAATTCTTAAATTGAAATAAAAAATAAAATTTTATTCATCATTTGAAAAAAGAACACATTAGAAAAAAAAATATACAAGATACATTTAACAAGTAAACAAACATTTCACTCCAAGGTTATCAATATGACACTTTTAAATCGTTATGTTACGTCGTTATCGTTATGTTTACTACAAAAAAAAAGAACCGACTTTTCGTTCAGAAATTTCTACAGAAAGTAACCGAATAAACTAGCAATTCTATCAAGAAATAACAACACAACGTACTAATTACATAGTCCTTCTGGAGACTACGCCGTATCCGTAATTTCCCCCCGTGCAAAAAAAAAACAACCAAAAAGAACTCACCGCCGGGTAGGTGGGGCTGGAGGGCGTGTCGAGCGCGCCGTCGCTGCCGAACGCGCTGGCGCTCTGCGCGAAACGCTGCTTCGCTTTCAGAGCGCGGGCTCTCTCGTTCTTCAGACGCTCCTCGTCTTTTAGAAGGTGCACCAGCTGCTTCGACTTTTCGCGCACGTTCAGACCTGGAATTAGAACGCTATTGTATCCATGACTGGAATCAACAAGGTACCATTACTTAATTACTAGACACTAGACTAATCTTCGGTCCAGAGGATGTTTCCCTTTTTCTTTCCACAATATACGTCAATATGAAGATGAGAATTTCTTCGGCCCAGTTAGAAAAGTTAATATTAAAAGAAAAATATATAATGAAAGAAAACCCACTTTAAAGAAGTAATACTATCGACCTACGACTTTCGTAACTAGTTAAATTTAAGCCCGATTAAAACTCAAAGCACGTGCTATCTCCAACACCGACTGAATTTATTGTACGCCCATATTCATGTTGCGAACTATCTAAACAGAATCTATGATGGATCGTTTCAAATTACAGTTCGAGAGCAAATAAATTATCCGCCCACCGAAATGTTTAGTCATGAAAGCTTTGGTTGAAATTCTTACCAAATTTACATTTGCTCTGTTAAGAAAATTATTATAAAATAGTTATATTGTCAGAATTTCGTACTCTTTTTAACACACGATAAAGAGCCTCTGTTACATAAATTAGATAACGGATAAATTACCTATACATTATTTTCTTTTGCAAATACATACATAGTCATAATAACACCAGACCCTAGATAATTACAAATCTATTTTTTCGGTGTTAGGGTCGAACTAACAAACCCTTGCTGTAAGGACGTTGTGTTACGACCAAGCGGTCATGATTTTAGATTATCTTATATAAAAACTAAATTCCAATAAACCATAGTGGTTAGTACGATATCGAACCGCTTTCATACATCAAGTTTTCAGCTCATTGCCTCCGAAATACGAGTCGAGCAATTCATTACGGTAATGGGTATCTGAAATCGATACGTTAACTTGATTAGACGATTACGCGCGAAGACTTACGTGTGTTAATCGAGTTGGTGACACGGCCTCACCGTGCTGTTCAGAATGTCGACTTTATGTTCCGATCATGATTCAATAAAGATTCTTACATACTAGCATTTTAGTAAGGTATTTGACCTTTTATATCGTGGAAATAATAGTTTTAAAAGTGTACTGGACACACACAGGTATATTCCAAAGTCTGTAGGAAATATTAATAAAGCTTGGTTATGTAAACCCACCACTGTAAATAGCAATGTAAACGAATATGTATTACGTATATTTCTATCGCTATCTTTTCAAAACCAGAAAGTACCAACTCCAACACAGTGCAAACAACACTGTGAAACTAAATCTACACCACCTATATTGTTTTTCTGTAAGATTCTCACCTTGATCTTTCCCCTCCTCCATGTACTGGAAGTCTTTAAGCGTGTGTATCGCGAAGATGTTCTCTTTACACTGCATGGCCACCTTCTCGCTGCCCGTCTTGATCAGATACTCCATGAGCACCAGCGCCTTGTACACGTGCCGCCAGTTCTTGCCGTGGTCGTTGAGCCGCTTCCAGATCATCTGCATGATCTCCGTGAACGCCATCACGTTGTACGTGAGGTCGGCGATCTCCGCCATCAGCGTGCTTGAGGGGCCCCATGGGTCGTTTGATGTTGCTTCGCGCACTTTTACCTGCAATTGGATATTTCCGCTTATTATTGCTCATTTTTTTATTACATAGGGGGAAAACGAGCAGGCGAGCCACCTGGTGGACTACTCAGTCATCGCCGCCATGAACACTCGCGGAGCTTGGCAGCTCTAAAGTGGATTGTCGGCCTTTTGAGAAAGATGTATGCACTATGCTCTGTTTTTGAAGCGCCCCAAGTCGTAGTGCATCAAAAATAGAAGAATCTATAGAAGATAAGGGCTGGCAAAATTGTCAACAAAAAAATTGTGCTTTAAAGTTTCAAACCTTACAATTGGATAGCTAATTAAAATCGTCAATAAACTACCACCACAACTAGTTCGGAGAATTCGTGGAATTTTAATGATCTAACCAATTTATATACCTACTAATTGTTTCCAAATTCTAGCAAAAACCAAACGCATAACAATCAACATAATCTTATACTGAGAGCTCGTTCTTTTGCAACGTAGGTACCAAAATGGAAATGGCTAAACATTAATTATTTGTGTAGCATTTAGTAACCCCACGCCAAGGTTAGCCGCAAGTGAAACACTCGTTACGCAACTCCACGTGTCTGGTGAAATTTCGCGATTAATATTCCCAAGTGCTTCGTGCTGGACTTATAGGAATGTTTCTGTGGTAAATGTTATGTCGCCAAGGGCAAATACCTATATGATTGCAGGATTCCGCAGTAATTAACGATCATTAAACGAACGTTTATACATTTATATCTATGTCTAATGGTTTTGTTGGATTAAAATTAATTTGCAAAAGTCCGAATTTCCGACTTCCGCTATTTGGGTCGTAGAAGAATCTACAAAATTTTCAAAAATAAATAATTGTAATCATGTAACGTTCAGTACGGAATAACTTTCTAACAAATTATACTATTCTTAGGTATCCCCTGTTTATATTATCAGATTCTTATCTAACTTCAGCCAAGTCTAACTAATAGTCGTAGTGTGAAAGAGTAATATAAATCTATGCATCTCTACTAACTTCACCGTTTGCTATATTAGATAATCTCGCTTGATATATTGATAACAGAGTCATAAAAATATAAATGTGACTAACATCCTTGTTATTTTGACGTCATGATTTTTATTTATTTCTAACTGAATTAGTTATGGTCGATGTTTGGCTGTGGTATTGGAAGCACGCGTTGCTGATTGCCACAACCAAATATCGACCCTCGAAACTTGTTTTATCTACACTCAACTAGACATTGGCAAATTGTGGTAACGCAGCTTGCCATTTAACCAAGAAGAATAGGAAGAATTAGCTGAGAGACTTTAAAATTCGGATTTCTAATTTCCATGGTATGACAAATTTATTCATAACAAATGTGACAAAATTATAGGCCTACACTCTCCATTTCTAACAGTCCGTAAAAACAACGTCAGAGTAACGTCAATCGTTTCTTTGCGTCCGCTTTTAAGTCTATTTCTGGTTATAAAACATCAAATTCAAGGTCTATTGACACCGCGTACTTCCTTCCGCAACCCGCCACCGGCATGCACGATCAATTCGCTTATTTGGTATGCATGGACTGTGGAGCCTGTAGGAAGACCCTTTGACTTATAACACTAGTGACCTTTTGTTCAAGCTAGTTGTAAGATGTATCATGTAAGTTAGTCTGGTCGCAGAAGAGTCTCCAAGATATATATATCACCCTGGTGCTTTGGAAACAGACCGTGCCTTTCCCGAGTCCTATGGGTGTCCTATGAGGATTTTCCCATTAAAAAAGCTAGTTACGACTGGACTGTGTGATATTGTCAACTTATAAGATAGCTTATAACTTTAATAATGTAAAATGTGAAGAAACCTTCAATCTGTAAGTATTTTAAATATCACTTCTGGATTAAATTTAAGGCAGTTTTGACGTTTTGCACATTTCCATACATTTTCATACTGACAAACTGTCTGAAGACTACAGTCTGTCGTGTGCGCACCGCACTATAACTTAATAGGCTAAATTGCTTACCTTACCTTTAAATAAGTATATTTAATTAAGTAATACCAACTTACTTATTTGATTAATAAATTACCGTACTGTACAATACCTTACCTGAGCATCAGAGTAGTTGTGCGCAAGATTCTTAATATTTCTCCTTAGCCCCGCCACGTTTACTTGCATTTCGTCCCCGTGAAGGGAGATCTGAAACAAGGGGAATTCAATGTTACCTCTCATTGTATGCTTGATGGAAAACTAAGCCTAAGCCTCCAGAACATAGATTATAGTCAAGATACGATCAGAATTAATAATAAAGTGATAACTTTTCCGGATTAATAGATCCGACGGGGACGAAGTCGCGAGCAACAGCTAGTTCCTATATAATATTAAAACCATGTTGTATTTTAGCATACCATAATTTAGATTATTAGAGCAAGCAACCCTAAAATTTGGAAACTTTACAGACATCTCTTACGAAACTCTCTAAACCAGACAATGTTATACCATTTCAAAGTATTTCGAACTACTAATGCAACATTTTATAGCGCTGTTGTCTGGCGTCAAAACTTGCAACTCAATTCTGAACCCGTCTTAAACAATAATATTTAAGTTTACAAATCCTGAATATTCAGACGTGATTTTCTGACTATGTACTAGAACTACCAGTCTATTGATTTAGTTATAGTATAATAACTTGAAAACTTCGAAAAAACAAATGATAACTCTTTAAACGATCCCAACCGCAAGACACAGGTAGCATGAATTTTATATTAATTTTTTATTCTAAGAAGTGGCGAGACGAGCTGGACGCCTGATGGAAAGAACAACGCCAGCTACGCCATAACCAATGCAGCAGTTTAATTTATATTTAATGTCTTTAATTAGAAATTGAACATCTTATTAAGATACATTAATAAAATCTTAAAAAGTTGTGTTAGTTACACCATTTATAACTCGATAACGGCTCAACTGATTTGGCTGAAAATTGGTGGAGATGTAGTTTAGAACCAGGAGAAGGACATAGGATACTTTTTATCCAGTTTCCAGGGGAATAAATTTTTTTATGAAAGTAAACGCGAGCGGAGTCGCGGGCAACAGCTAGTTATACATAAAATAAATTACTTTATAGGATATCGGAAAGTCTTGCTCAAAAACACTGCGTTCTCCTTTCTCAAAAGCCAAGTAAATCTACAGGTAACATAGATCGTAATCTATCTTTAGATTGAAAAGGTTCTCGGTTACCAATAATCTATTCTTTACGGCGTCAAAACGACAAATATAATAACCGTTGTATCTGGATTAAAAATACATAGAAAAGACAAAGGAAAGATATTTAGCGATGATAATTGTCTAGATAAAAATCCTGTCTGTCGTTGAACTTCGTCGTTCTTCGCGACGCACGTGACACGACACGATCGCGATACGATAACGCTATTTCGAGTACTGATAACGCGATAATTCATTGCATTGTAGTTAGTATTTAAATAGTTAATGTCATTTAGATTGAACAGAGCATTTTATACTCTTTTTTATATTTTAGAACACTTATACACAACGTCATCTAGTACCACGGTAAGCAGAGCTTGTGTTATGGCAATTGGATAACGGATAAATTGCATATACATGCTTTTATTTTGTAAATACATACATACGTATAGCAACTCGCGGACCCCAGAAAAATAAAAATATTAGCGTGGGGATCGAGCCCACGACCCTTCGCGCAGAAACCTGTGCATCCACTGCGCCACTACACAGGTAATAAACCAAAAAGATTCGACTGATTTATTAATTTTAACTTTTATTATGATTGACCTTCCTGTCTTTCTGCTCCGATATATACTAGCCACGCATGCATTTATGCATGTATTATACACACAAACCTTCCTCTTGAATAACTCTATCTGATAAAAAAACAGCATGAAATCGGTGTGTAATTTCAAATACTCAAGCATACATATAATAAAAGATAGGAGCAGACGGAAGAAAGCGACTGTTTTATATGTACTATGTAATAACCTTTACTATCAGGCGTTCCTCCTGCTCAGTTGCCCATCATCAAATAAAAAATAGAAGAAACAAAAATCTAGCTCGCTAAAAAGTTTAACCTTGGCAATGAGAAGCGTATCTATGGAACCAAAGGCAAAAACAGTTACGCCGAGACGGCTCAGTTAGCAACACATCATTACACGTAACGCAAGTTACCAAGTAACGCAATATTTCAAAAGATATTTTAGATCGTTAAACTCATTTAATATTGACAGACGCGCTAATAAGTGCTATTAACCTGACAGTATTAACGCAATAAGAACATCTTTTTAATATTATAAATGCAAAAGTTAGCTAGTATACGTTTGTTACTCTTTCATGTATTAACCTACCTTAACACCTAGTTAGACCTGGTTATACCCTGGATTAACACATAGAATATTATTCTGAAAAACAGCGCGGTCTCGGACTTCGCTTTCGGGACAGCACAGGCTGTGACGCTTTAGTTTTCTCATTGTAATATTTTTGATAAAATGTTTGTTTGTTTATATGCAGAAAAGGCAATAAATTTATCATTTTATTTATCCAAATATTGCCCCGTGAACGGAATTTTGAGCGGAAGTTACATATAGTGACACTGTTGAATCGTCATAGTATTACAATACTGAAATTTCGGAAAATCGGTCAACAATTCCTAGCTAATTCTCAACATCTTTGAATCATTAAACGGTTTCTAAAATAAAACATTACTTTTACACGCTTCAATGAAATTAAAGACGATTCTTTAAGTGTCTTTTATAGCGTCAATAACTGTTGTTAACATTAAGATAACGCCTTCCTCTTGTTTCTAATTACCTTGAAATTAATAATAACTATTGCTATTAAGACAACGGAATGATAAGATGATTTTGATAAGGTACAATCATCTTTGAACTAACTGTTTCAACGATTCATTGTCTTGTTATAAATTAAACTAGTGGTGACTTGCGGTTTCAGATGGGTTTTATTATATGAAGTACCTCTCTAAATATAAAAAAATGTTTCTTTGCGTTTCCTCTAAAGCCCAAAACCTTGTACAATTTGAAAACACATTCAGTATGTAATCACTTAAAACAATCTGCCCTCTATAACTATGTCGAAACAGCTTTCTAAATCAAAATTTCAACTTTTCAAACAAAATTCACCCTGACTACACTCTCTACTAATTTATAATATTACTATTTATTTTATATAATTCTACTAGAAAATTAGTTACAATATCCACTGCCTTAGTCGGAACAAATTTCCTCCCGTCTTGTGTCCTTTTCCTACGTATAAATTGTAAGAAGGACACGATTATCTTACAGTAGTTTCGCAAACCAATTACCGCGACTTCACACATATTATTCAAGAAGTCCTCTGTCGCATCTGTTTGTTAGAGATAAACTCCAAAACTGATGCACGGTTTTTTATACGACTTTCATCTACATATAATAATTTGTTAAGAAAGCTTTTGTACTATAAACTATAATCCTACTAATATAATGAATGCATACATTTTTTACTATGTATGTATGAAAGTGTTTTACGTAAATACGAATTAATCGATTAATTTCTCCCTAAAATTCATCATATCCTGGAATACATAGTACACTATTTATTCCGGTATTAGCACTACTAGCTAATCTTATACTAGTTTAATTAAAAAACTGTAAATAAACACAAATATATGATCGTCAGGTAATGTCGCCCGGAGGTCGCCGACCCCGATCATATGGTAGTGAGATAGGCTATTGAACCGGCCGCCTGATACGTCCGGTGCTGTACTGTCGTATGTTCAATTATATGCCGATTATTTATACTTATATACTTCCTATATAATTATGATAGTTTGTTCGAATGCACTAATCTCTTGAAAAGCTTGTATAATAAGTTTACACCTAGGTATATGAAACTAAATTCCATATAGTAACACTTTTGAATCGTTATACTTTTACGAAACAATTTTGTACCAGCGCGGCAATTCGGAGAGCAGTTTCCACCGAGAAGAACCGGCAAAAAGTGCCTACTACACTATAATAGTTAAAATCTAAGACCAGTGTTGGCTATCACTGAAAATCTGTGCTTCAATTTAGTTCATCTTTTTTTTAGCCTTTTGTATATAATTTGCGTATATCATCTTTTAATTACACAATTATGTATTATATAATATTGTTATAAAAAGTTCTTATAATGTTTATTATTAAAGAATAGCACGTCGTGCTTAAAAATCCTTTCTTAATTAATTAAATTGATTTAAACCCCTTAAGATTTCTCGTCTTACGTTTCTCGTCAACGACCATAATTTAACAAAACAACACGCCTTTCTCGTGACTGGTTTTCAGACCGACCTGATAACCTTCATCCTTGAAGAATGCGTCACAAAGAAGCTATTTTCGTGTACAAACATATTATAACAACAATACACTGTGGAGTTTAGTCACTGCAATGTGACTTTAACTGACACAGGTCATTGTTGGAAAGACGTGCAGACTCAAAGTATGGAAATTATATTATGAACTAGCTGTGCCCCGCGGTATTACCCGCGAAGTTCCCGTTCCCGGGGCAATACCGGAATATAAAGTATCCTATGTGTTAATCCAGGGTATCACCTATCTACATACCAAATTTCAACTAAATCGGTTCACTCGATTTTGCGTGAAAGAATAACAAACATACGTCCATACATACATTCTCACAAAACTTTTTCATTTATAATAATATTATATAGTTGGACTTGCTTGGAAGAGATTTCTCTACTTTTTTCTCTACCGTATATCCTTTAGAATATAAAAAAAATGTGCACTTGATAACCTATATAACAATAATATTAAAGATATAAAAACAACTGACTGGAGCTACAACTTTTACTATTTTTAAATATTATATTATTTAAATAAACACCAAATGTACGACCGGCTTCGATACAACATCTTTAGTAATTTAAATAAAGTAAAAGTTGTTTTTGAAAAATATAAACAGCAATTCCATCAATTTTATAGTTTCGAGACATCGAAATAAAATAATAAAATTTTAATATAGATAAACCAATTTCCAGTTTATTCTAATTGTTTGAATATTTTTTTCATAATACACCCTTACTAATACTGTAAATGTTTATCACGCTTTCACACAAAAACTACTGGACCGATCTTCATGAAATTTTGTACACGTATTCTTGGAGTTATTAGATAAACATACTCTATTATTATTTCCGATTATTTATTGATTTAATGCTAGCGAAGCCGCGTGTAAAAGCTAGCAAGTTCGATGCGTCTGACAATGCACACATATTTCTGCTTTGTGCTCGATTTAGTAAGGAAAATACGCTGAGGTTAGCGCGAGGTAAGAAGCCGTCTAAGGGCAAATCCATTAACTCGTTGTATGCTAATTTTAAGGACCTTTGCGTTATGAAATATACAAAATCTTACTTTTAACTATTTTGATATAACGACATAATAGGTACATGTCGTTTGCAAATAATATACAACTAGCGACTCACCGCGGCTTCACTCGTATAAAACAGGGAATTTTCACCTATCATCCACAACCTAGTGTAAAACAGTCGTGGCCCTACGCCTAAATCTCTAAAACTACGCAACCCAAACTCATGCAGTTTTTTCAATAGATAGAGTGATTCAAGACGAAGGTTTACACCACTAAAAACAACTAGTTATTTCAAATTTCATATAACTACGATGAGACCAGCACAGGAAAAATAATTGTCATACACTAACAATTATTCTACGTCTTTGGACAACCCAAACATATTATGACTTCATGTTACCCAGAACTCCTCGGCTAGGTCCGTTTGGAAAACATGACTCACAATTCAGCCAACATGGTTAATCACACGATAAAACTCCGATAAATATTGGTGGATCGTTATTTTTATCAATATTTACATTTTTTTGATAAAACATTATCCTTTTATCATTGGTATCATTGCAGCAGCGTGCAAATTGGGTTTAAAAATACGTAGTGTTTTTAAAGCTTCCGTTGTTAATTTTTGCTCGTAAATAAACATTTTTTGGTATACTATTCTCAATCTCAGTTTAGTTAAGCCCTAAAGTTTTCGTCTTTTTTATAATAGGGAAACTTATAGGATAACGTATAGGTCTTGAGGGAAAGAACCATGAGTTGTCGTCTTATTATCTATTGACATAAACGCTTCTTTTCATCTTATCACAGCACGATGAACGACTACCAACTACTAGTTTTCCAAAATTTTTAAAATGCACAATAACGATAATCTATCAGGATTCCTTAATATTCTTTTGAATAAAAAGCCTGAAAAACGACTCTGGTTTCCTTATTAACCAAAATTATAAACGCAAATTATTGTATACATTTCTACTGTAATTTTTTAAGCTGGTAGTTAGGCAGTAGACCAGGATTAAAACATGGTATATATGTATCCGATATCTCAAAGTGATTAATTTTTTTTCGATGCGTGTCCTAGTCTGAAAAACGAGCTGATAACCAAGTTTCTTTGCTTGTAAGTTATTATATATGTATAGTATGTTTAGAGATTTTTGTACATGCCTGTAACTGGCTTTGTATGTATTGTTGATGTTTCGAAATAAATTGTTAATATGAATATTCATACGTACATCTATACCGTACTAACTTATAATTATAGTATCATAATGAGCCTTATCGAAGTCGCCACGCGGAAGGTAACGCTACCGTCGCTTACCCTGAGTCAAGACGATCAATACCATTTATTTTTAGTGTTCACTTTCCGCCAACTTGATAGCTTTGTACGGCGGCCTTACTGAGGTCAATGTTAACGCAATAAATAATGAGGTGCTAGAACGGCCTCTGTAGCTCTAGGCTATTTAGTTTTTAAATATATAATCTTATTGTCTCGAGTTTTAACGAACCGTGTTTTTGCGAATAAAATATCGTACAATACTTGGAGATAGAAATTGCCTATTGACCTTTAGAAAGAGACTAACAGCTACTTTCAGCTTATGAGACATTATGTCCCTCTCACAATACATAAGCTGTATATATGTATTGGTAAAGTATAAATAATGTAAAGGTATTAATAAAACTGATATTGTCTATTGACCAATTAATATTCAAGTTGATTCAGAAGATCCCCAAGTTGACATATGTAGGGACATAACTACTAATAAAATTTAATTTTGAAATTAAACATTAAATACTTATCAATACTAATATAATAAAGAGTTTGTGTGTTTGTTAAATTGTAAGGGGTAATCTCGATCTACTAAACTGATTTTAAAAATTCTTTCACCAATAGAAAGCCATATTATTGCTGAGTAATGAGTATCATAGGCTATATAAGAACTGAAAGATCAAAAAGGATAATTAATATTATGCCCAACGAAGTGGGCACGGGTCAGCTAGTAAAGTATAAACTTAACAATGTTCCCGGTATATCTGGTGATATAAAAATGTTTTGTAACACCGTAACCATCCAAAAGTGTTAATCTATGTAACAGTGTTGAATAAATACATGTATGACCGAATGAAAACAAAACCAGCGGAAATGTATTGTCTGCATTAAGAGCAGCGTCAGACAACCTTCAGTTTTCAAAAATTTGTGTCAAACTAATTTATCCTAATGGGCTGTTTAATTTAATCTGCTCACAATCAATTAAAATAATTTGAATAATTAGCTATTGAGTACATAATTAGTGAATTTTTGTGTTGCAATAGATTAATTAATATTTTAAAACTAGTTGGTAGAACATAGTCAAAAGGCCTTTAATATTATAAAAAATTATATTTTGGCTGCTTCTCGAGTTTTGTATAGACCTAAACCCTGGATTCTGTAATGAAAATAATAGGTCTTAAACATTAAAAAAGTTTTTCATGATGTAACAAAATCCATAGCAACTACTACTTATGGACTTTTTATATAATGTTACTACATAAAAAAATAGTTTTATTATAAAACATACTTCAATTACAATATAATAATTATTAACACTAAGTAAACATTTCATTTTCCTAGCTTAATATGAATTCTGCAAGTCATCTTTATCGGATCATATTTGAGCAATAAAAACTATTTATTTGCAAGTTCATTACAGATTACTCAACCTCTTATTAAGAATTTATCATAGGTTTTTTTATATGTTTAATGCTTATTAGTATAATAAATAGCAGTAGATATAGATTCTCTCAATCTAATGTTTCAATATTAAGTACTATTGAAAGTGTTAATAATTCAAAAACGGAAAGTTGATTAGAATGTAATCATATATCTATTAAATTAAATGGTATTATTTTTAGAGAATTTGGGAGTTATTTTTATAATTAATATTTCTCACTATGATTTTCTTATATTTTTTTAATAATTTGTATTTTATTAGAGTATGTAAATTGAAATGTAACTAGGCAACTTAGATCTTTTAAAACCTTCAGTATACTAATTAAATTAAGTCTCACTCATATTGAATGATCTAGAAAAAATATGCTGAGCTTCATACATGTTTTAACCTAACCTTGTTTTATAAGAATTAAAAAAAAATACTTACCTACTTGTTATACCGAATATTCTAGAAAAAACAATAATAAAAAAACACAAAGCACTTAAAAAACTAAAAAACGTACTGTACACATATAACTGATATAAGAATGAGCCACAATCTAAATCATAGTTATCAAGTGTAGATAACTTTTTATCATATTTCACAAACACTAAGATTTTTCACCTTAAACACAATATTGACGTCACGATACAGCCATCCAGCTCATAAACACACAAACAACTAGTCTACAACTGAACGATAATCACGGCCTAATATAATTTCCTTCATGTTTACCGCTACGTCAGGTCGTGGCAATCATTCTGTAACTTTACTATTTCATTACTCAAATACTATTCACCCAGCTTCAACTTCTCTTGTAATCTTACTGAACTTAACTGTACTATAGCCGAATTAAACATAAAAGAGTGACAGGAAATATTAACGCAACACTTACCAAATAACTACGAATGTCCTAAAAAGTTTCTTTATATCAAACTTATATAAGTAAACATATATCAAACATTATACTATTATCACGGTACACAGCACGTTATCACTAAACTTACTATTTAATTTTGTACAAATTTTTCTAAACATAACACTTTTGACGAATTGACAAAATCGCCTCTCAATCTCTCATGACAAATCAACATGTCTTCCAACAGAACTTCCGGTCAAGAAATGATGTTTTGTGTTAAAAATGAATTTAAAATGCTTATTATATAATTTTAAAACTAGGAAATAAAACTACTAAAGCCTTTTACTAAACTTACAATGCCGTGATGGAATTATAAATAATTATTATTTAATAATATTAAATGCATTTATGGCAACACCGTTACATTGCAAATTTTTGAACACCTCAATCTCGAGTCATAAATAAATTATTAATTAATAAGAGTCAATCTTTTAGAAGCATTCAATGGTTAAACTATTTTACGTTGAATGCTCTCAGGAAGTTACAAATTTTGAACACATTAGAATAAAAAAAATCAAAACAAATCTTGGTATAACGGCAGTGCTGTCAATATGTGATGAAATATAATTAAGATACGTTTATCAAATATTTACTTATAAGTAGGTATTATAATATGTGGATTTTACTTTAGGACCTTCGATAGAAAAAAAAAATTCAATTTTAAAGTGACAGTAGTTGTCAATTGACATAAGACATTTTTGATTTGAGTTTTGACAAATCATAATCAAACAAGCAACGGCTTTTAGCTTTCCGCTGAATTTTTATATAAATAATTTCCTAACTTTTATATTCATATAATTAGTGTGAATAGAATGGATATATCTAGATTTTCTGGCAATTCGCCGGATTCAATGGAGATCGAAAAATCGAAGCGCGTTAAAACATTTGTAAGTTAACTATTAGAGGTTATATTAAGATTTAATTTATTTAGTTTCATTTAACGTAATATGAATCACATTCTTTAATTGTTTTTAGATCCTACCAGAAAAGTGTTTCGAGAAGAATATTGCTTGTACATGGCGGCGAGGAAATAAATTCGCTATTTATCCTGGCGGTAAACAAATAAAAACATCGGAGAAGATCGACAATAAGATATTGGATATACGGCAGGAAATCCTTCTTTTTACCCCAATTTTACGTAAACTAGTAAATGAAGCCAATGGAACATTTATTTCCCTACAAAAAGTGGCTGAAATAACGAAGACGACAGACAACCATGTCGAGTTTTTGAAACTGTCCCGCCAATACCGTTCTATACTAAGAGTATGTGTCGAAAGCCTACAAGAAGCCTCCGAAAAGGAGACAGATGGCATCGAAAAGAACAGTTTCCAATCGTACATAACAATTTTCTACTCAATTGAATGTATTTGGCATTTGTGTGAGATTTTATACATTGATAACATACCGGGTGAAGTGGTTCTGCCGTTCATATTAGAGTGGGTTAGGTTCCACTTCCCGTCCCACGAGCAGACTGCAGCTACCTTACTGGAGGCTTGTGAACGAGGGTCAGAGGAGAATCCAGATTATTGGGACACAGTTATCGGGATGGTAATTCAAGGAAGAATAGATGTGGCAAGAGCGTTACTTAAGCTACATTCTGAAGCTGATAGTAATGACTTCAAACTGTTGGATAATTCATTACGGACTATGCCAGTTTATAGTGTGAGTATTAAATAACTGTTTATTAAAGTGGTGTCACTACTGATATTACTTCATTGGCTTAATACAATAATTCTCAACCACTGTGTTGCAGCACTTTTGTGTGCTACCAAATTTCAAAAGTGCGCCGCCATATTTTGCAAGTATTATATAATAAATAATAATGTATAGCAAACAGACTATGTGAGTCTCGCGGCCGTATGCCTTTTGTTTGTGTGCTGCCAAATTTTGCAATTGTTAAATATGTGCTGAGCCAAAAAATGATTAAGAATCACCGAATTAATAACAAGCAATATTACTGTGTTATTTGTTTTTAAGACATTACAAAACGAAGTCCAAATAGTAGGGAACTATGTGGGTAAAACCGCAGGACACAGCTAGTAATAAAATTAACTTTACAATATTACATTTTCAGATCTATGGAGGTATTTCTAGTGGTGAGTTCACAATTACATGGAAGCATTGGCAGGCAGAATGCAGATCAAAGTTGAGCAGTCGGATGCTTGCTCAAAGGCCCCAATTAGAACTTATTTTAAGGGTTTGTTTATACAGTATTATTATTATTAATTGTATGTTTAATGGTAGTAGGCAGTTAATCTTAGGTCTACCTGTTTATCAAACTACAGGCTAATCTGTTTAGTAGTTTTTGTGATATAGGGCAACAATCACTTTTATATTTATATAAGAAGGGGAGAACAGGATGTCACTTATGATAGTAAGTGATCCGTGCCTCCCATGAGTGTCTTGACATATGTCGTGTGTTGTTAGTCTTGTGAGAGAGGTATGCCCTTTTTGGAAAGTCCCTAAAGTAACAAATACATATTGTAAATATACTTATATTCATTCTCATATAGTATTCCGTCTATAAAATTAGTAGGGGTTTTAATGCTATCTGCACTAAGGGTAGGTTTCATTTCAAATTTGGTTAAGTAGATTTGCCTGTCTATATTAGTTTCTCATTTATAAAGTCACACAAGATTATGGACTTCCGACTGGATGGGTACCCCCACAGTGCCAGACATTCTACCGCCTGAACAGTGACGTGAAAATGTCACTGTGCTCCGGTCTGAAGGGCACTGTAGCCAGCGTAATTACTGGGCCAATGAGTCTCAACATCTGATGAC
>DWAJ01002956.1:0-15940 GCA_018238005.1 Eurema mandarina
CTGGACTCCACTGAGCTGTGAGACAAGCGCCTTGATGAGCAACTACACTTTTTTCTATTCGTCCATTATGGTTTGTTATGTGAAATCTGTATAAAAAATACTAAATGTAGTTGAATCAATAAAAAACAAAACTTTTGTAAACATTATGAAGTTTTTTTTGTAGTGGTGAAATCCCCGTAGGACACAGATGGACCTTGGTGAAAGGACCATGTATTATGTCTGATTTCTAATTTTCTACCCACCAAAACCCCCCCTGTTCGATAGAACGATGTTATGATAATAACGAGTGGGAGTCCCGGGCCCATTCCGCAAAATCATTATGTAGCCTACGTAAAATGCATACATACGGTATTAAAAATATTACTTTTATAAGTAAAAAAATTTTCAATTCGTACTTTTTTTGTAGATTATATAAGAGTGCATTCAGATCTTAAAATAAGGCCGCCAACACACTCGTGAGATCTCTTGCGAGTGCCTATGGGCGGAGGTAGCAGCTTAACATTAGGCATTTACCTGCCCTTATGTCGACTAATTGTATTAAAAAACTGGCCAAGTGCATGTCGGACTCACGCACAAAGGGTCCCGTAACATGGATTTATGAAATTAAAGGTCTTTTCTAATCTATTTCAGATTTTCTGTTAGAAAATAATGATAAGTCGTTTAAATGCAGAAGCTTTATTTAATGAAATTATTCTTTTTTTTAGTTTCAGTTATTTGTATGAAAGATAACGCAGTAATAAGCGGTTTACGTTCAAAACAATTTTCGTTGGTAGTTTTATAGTAATGTACATAATATGATTTTTTATTGATTTTTCATTTTCTTATTTTAGAAGTTAGAGGGGGGAGGAACTTTTTTCCACTTTGGAAGTGTCTGTCAACTGTTCGGTTTAGAAAAAAAAAATTGAAAACCTATATATCATTTTTGAAGACCTATCTACGTATGTGTTTGATGAAAAAAAATTGAGTTTCAGTTCTTAGTATGGGGAGCCCCCAATATTTATTATTATTTTTTATTTTTGCATCAAAATCTTAATATGCGGTTCACAGAAAATAGATGTACGAGTATTCTGTGAACCAAGTTTCAACAGAATAGCTCTTATAGTTTTGGAAAAAATGGCTGTGACATAGACCGTATGTCCGTATGTTAGGACAGACGGACAGACGGACAGATAGACATGACGAATCTATAAGGGTTCCGTTTTTTGCCATTTGGCTACGGAACCCTAAAAAGTATACCATGCTACTCGGTAGTAAATAATCTTATTCTTGTTACAGACTGATTATAATTTTTTTATGATAATTAGGAACATTGATACAATATTTCTTTTTACTTACTTGCCATCAGCTGATCCAATTAAAATGACATCATGATGGTGTTTTGCCACACTTTGGTTTATTTTCGGGAATAAACTCATACACGTTGGGTAGAAGTCCTCAGGAAATGTTGTAACAGTCATACATTCATTGTTGACCAAGTTCCATTTTAACAGTTTATGATCATCCCTAAGGCAATAATGGTAATATCATATTTATAGTTTATCAGAAAACGCTCTTATGGTTGTATAATATAAGTTTTCCTGATTTTCCGATGGATCTAATAGCTAATTATTTATTTTTTGATTCCTTAAATACCTAATATTATATTACTTATGGTATTCAAATAAAAGCTATACCCGCATGAAAAAACATCTTCATTGTTATTCCAACACACACATGTTACTACACCAACGTGGCGTGGTTCTTTAAATGTTGAAATTTTCAATTTCATTTTCCTTTTATGCTTCTAGGGATATATTTTAAAATTAACTTTTATTATTTGTTTATGAACATTGTTTCTATGGTGACTGATAGAGTGATTTTTCAAAACACCGCCTAAATGAGTGTTGCCAGTGCCATAAATTAAAATTTACCTATTACAAAACAATACTTGTTTTATTGTTCCTTTTAATTATAAATACTTGTAACACATTTTAGTATTTTATGAAAATCAATAATGTGTATAGCAAAGAAAAAGCTACCTATTTAATATCAATAATTTAGTCAATGACACTGTCATTGTGTCACTGGTTTTAAAGTGTCAAGAAACCAATTACCAAATGTCAATTTTATTTACCACATGGTTTTGAAAGTTAACTTTTAGTACGTTATATTTTCTTAAATTATAAGATAAATTGCAATGGCTGATGTACCGGACCTTAGTTCTGATGAAGAGCATTTTGAAGAAGATGAGTGGCAGGAAATGGAAACTAACAATTCTTCAGTGTCGTGTTTATTTTGTACGAATTCACTTCCATCTATCGACGATGCCGTTGCCCACTGCCATTCAGAACATGGGCTTAAATTATGTGACTTAAAGGCCAAGTTTAACATGGACTGCTACTCTTATATCAAATTAATTAACTACATCAATATACATAAAGCGTCGGCTCAAGAAATTATGTCAGCAGAAAAGCCCGTGTGGGACAATGAAAGGTACTTAAAGCCAGTGGACAACCATGAATGGTTAATGTTTGATTTTGATTCTCTTGCAGAGACGCCTAGTTCGCCTAAATCGTACCATGCAAATGTAGAAAATGGTCTTGTTACTTTATCTCAGGCACACTTTTTAGAATTACAAAGGACAATTCAAACACTTACAGAGCAACTGAAAGAGAGTCAAACTCATCTTAAAATGGCTAAAGAAGATATGGACACTATGCAAAAATCCATGAAGTCTCTTGTTGAAAGTGGACCTCTCGGGAAAAATATAGATAGTGGGCCGATAGACTGTGTATCAAAAGTGCCATTGGAAAGTGATGAAGGGTACTTCAATAGCTATGCTCACTTTGGAATACATTATGAAATGCTCTCTGACAGAGTACGTACGGAGAGCTATAGAGATGCAATACTTAAAAATAAGGAAACATTTAAAGATAAAGTTGTCCTAGACCTAGGCTGTGGGACAGGAATCCTATCAATGTTTTCAGCAACTGCTGGAGCAAAAAAGGTCTATGCACTCGACCAGTCTGATGTGATCTACCATGCAATGGACATAATAAGAGAAAATAAGTTGGAAAATGTCATACAAACTGTAAAAGGAAGATTGGAAGATACAAAATTGGGTGAAAAAGTTGATGTCATTGTTTCTGAATGGATGGGGTATTTCTTGTTGTTTGAAGGCATGTTGGACAGTGTTATCTATGCTCGAAACCACTGCTTAAACCCTGGGGGACTGTTACTGCCTAATAGATGTAATATTAGTCTTGTAGCCAACGGTGATGTGGACACGCACAAAAAGCTAATAGAATACTGGTCTGATGTTTACGGGTATAAAATGAATTGTATGAAGTCAGAGGTAGTAAGAGAAGCTACCATAGATGTGGTGTCAAATGAAAATATATTATCTGAGCCATATGTTGTTAAGGAAATAGATATAAATACTTGTACAATTAATGTTATGAATTTTGTTTCCGAGTTTAAGTTACCTGTAATTAAGGATGGATATGTAACATCTTTAGTTGGTTATTTTGACACATTCTTTGATTTACCCGAGAAAGTGGATTTCACAACAGGCCCACATAAGACTCCAACACATTGGAAGCAAACAGTATTCTTCTTCAAAGATTGCAAACAAGTAAAGCAAGGGGACATTATTACAGGCAAAATATCTTGTAGTCGACAGAAAAATGATGTAAGATCTTTAGAAGTACTAATTAATGTTTTTGGAAAAGATCATAAGTACATTTTGGATTAGTATAAAATTATATTGATAAGTTATAAAGTGTAATTTACATTAATAATTTCAGATGTAAATGTTAGAATTCATTTATATAATAGAATCTGTCCCATAGCACCACTTGTAACATAAAATGTTTGTAAGATTACAAAAAAAGGATAACAGATTTAAAATTTTTTGTATAGTAAAAAGATCTTGGAAAGTTAAACTTTCATTTAACTATTATAGTTTTATTTTATAGAACAATAATTGTATCATACTAATTGAAGAGCCTGCCTTAAATAGTATGTAGTAAAAAAAAAATGTAATTACTGAGTTGTTAAGCCCATTTTGACATTAGTTTATATTACATAATAATATTATGTACTCTTTAAAGCATTTTCAGGATGCAAAGAAATCATGCTAATGTGCTTATGTTTTTTTATGATAAAGCTCCAAATAGGTATGATGCATAATATCTGCATTCTTGTTTGTGACTATATTTTTTAATGTGCTAGATATGGCTGTATGGCACTTTGGCTGTGCTTATTTTTATTTGTCACCATGGTAAATGATAATGCTGTTTTAATACAAAAACATTATAGGTAAATAAAGAACGAATTTCTACGAAAATCTTTATTTCATTTTTCATGTTTTACATAGAAGTGTTCTACTTAGAGGTATACATATAGAAAAGAATAAAAAAGTACATCGTTATATCCAGGTTTTTAAAGAAAGAAATAGACATTGTTCTGACAATCTTAATTAAATCTATTTAAATAAATATGTAACTCATTTTTATATACTGTGGCAATACGATAATAGAATGATACATTATTTACGATTTTATGCATTTGTGACTAAGTACAAATATTTGTACACTACAAACATTTTTTTATAGTAGGTAGGTTACCTAAAATAGGGGAAGGTTAACATTAATTTAGAAAGGGATTTTAAAAGTTTGCAATTTTTTTAATGATGGCAATAAGCATTGCATATAATCTGTATTCTCAAAAACGAAACAATTTGGACTCACCGTGTAGTACATAATCTGTGGTACGGAAAGTACTGACCAGCTTCAATAAAAAATAAAACGGCGGTTAACGAAAAGTTTTGTAACTCGTACAAAAGAATTGTTGTGTGCCATAAGTTTTTATTTCTATTATACAGAAACCAATGGGTAAGTGAATAGAAAAACTATTTGTATAGGTACATAATAATATACTAAAATACTATTTTGTGAAATTGTTTTATTTACAGAAGTCGCCAGTATGTTTTCATTATACTTATTCCTGCAATGTTTAAGCGAATGTGTCTTGTATTGGATCTAATACTACATTTTATAAAGCTATATCCCGATTAGAATGGCGCTTACATTGTACGTAATATATCATCTATGTTACGAAATACACTAACTGTACGATATACAATCCAATAAGGTTTTATTTAATAAATAGATATAAAAGGTCTATTATAAATTTCTACGATAAGCGTCACCGGTTGGATTATATTTATCCTTACCACCCCAGGTTTAGACATAGGACCTAATTTTAGGTGATTATGGATTTGATTTGATATTCAAAGGTGTGGTCCCACGTTTTTTATTCAGAATTTTGCTACAAATCATTTCATTGCTAAGGTTTCCATTTGTGTAACGAAATATTCTATTTATTAGATGATTATAAATGAAACGAGTCTTATTGAGGTAAATGCCTTTGTTTACAAAGTAAAATAATACGTTTGACTTTCTGTGACTTAATTAAGTGCAGAATAAAACGATTAGGAATAGAATACACTACGCCGATGGAAACCCTATCAACACGTAACAATGTTACAATTTTGGTTTTTGGCATCTAGACATTGGCGGCCGATTGTTTTGAAATTAGTAACATTTAGGTATAGTAACCGTCAATTACCTTTAGCGGTGAACGAAACTCAAACCTGCGCAGAAGTCAAAAATAAGGTATCGAGGTAGCGGTGAGGCGCGCGGGGCGCGTGATCGTCGAGTGCGCGAGCGTTGATTGGTCGTCCCAGTCGTGTTGTCTTTCTCGCACTAATACGTCAATTACGAGCGCGATTCTACCGATGCGCAGCTATTCTCGTCAATCGCTAAACATTCGTGACGATTATTATACCTTTACTATGAAGGACGGCTTTGCTCCTTCGAATGCATCAATATTCAATAGTCAATACCATTATTCGCATTGAATTTTAACGTAGTTTTTACATACTGCGTTGAATAATAAAGTAAATACATATGTTTATAGATTCACTTTCATAGATTTTCGACACCGTTTTTTGTTTAGATAGAATATGCAGTGACGAAAAATTAATAGGTACAGATGTAAGTCGATAAATACAGTTTACCCCATATTTAATAATAATTAATTAAAGATGTTAAAATTTACAAAATTATTTGGTCGAAGAGTATCATCCGTTCCAAATAGAAACATTAAAATTAATAAGCGTATTTTTCATATGAATTTAGTCACTAATATAGCTAATTTAATTTAATAATTTAAGAAGTAATTTTGCTATATATTTTATATTACAGAGGGACTTTCAGAAAGAAAGTACATATTATTTTATCATAAAGTTTGCTCCGAAACCAGCGATTTTATCATACAATAGCTCTTATATATAATTTGTAATCTATTTAGAGAATAATCTAATTAATACTTATGATCTATGGTTTATGTTTGAACTTCAGAAAAACATTTTATTTATTTCCGATTTTTTTGTTGATATAAACTGTTGTTTTGAATATTTCTACCTCTTAGGTGTGAAACCCGTTAGGTTTGAAATCGATTTAATGAAACTGTTTGATCAAAAACAACGAAAGAAGAATACAATATAGTACTTAGTATAACCAATATACGAAATATATAATGGCGTCTAAACTTAAAATGAAAATATACAGTTTTGTTAAAACTCATAGTCGTACAGTCTCACCAAAAATAAATACCCACCTCATTACACCCACTCAGTACATTAATTGCAAAAAACAAAAATGGTAACGTGACATTTGGGACTTATATAATACAATACAATATCTTAACATATTTTTAATTAATAGATACAATACAATGATCTCATATAGCTACATAAAATTTCGACTGCTAACAATAAGCGTAATTAGAATTAAACTATACAATTTGTAAACTCAACATATTTGCTATGCACTAACTAATTCATGTACCTAATAATAAAATTTTAATAAAATAACAATATTAAATAATTATAATTACGAGTCCAGCTCGTTAAAACCATAATACTATGTTCATAATTATACAAGTTTCACTGAATATTGTTTGGAATTTTCTAAAAAACGTTGAAAATTGCTGATGTCCATTACTTTAGTAGGTACTAAGAAGTATTAATAGTCGATGTCTTTAATCAGAAAAATTCAAATATAAAACGGGTCATAGCTTAAATAGAACGCGCGATTAGATCATAGAAAATTATTGAGTACATTAGAAGTTTTGTAGTCGACTACAAGTCAAGAGATATTTTTTTAATCATAAATCATTATTCCCTTTCATAATTATAAATAATCAAATAGTTTGATTGTCATTAAAATAACAAAATCATTTTAAGTATTTTTTAAAATTCAGTAAAAAAACGTTAAGATGCTTTGTACGTTATATTAAAAATGTGAAGCAACTTTGGTAGTTGATTGTACCTCAAAAGACCAGAATTGAAGTACGTTCAGATGAAGTATTCAGTGAAATATGTACTTAACAAAAAAAATTAAGCTAGTATATCTACGACTACCGACGTCCGCTCTGCGGAGTGTCTATGCGATTATAACTCACTACGTTGTCTTCCAAAGAGAATTTATACAATGATTATATAAATTCTATACTTACAAATACAATGAACTACAAACTAGTTTATTTATATTTATGGGTTGTGTCAGAAAGCTTTCTTATAGATCTACATACTCAATTTGTCTGTGGCAGAAATATACTATGAACTGAAGATTTGGCTTATTCATATTAAGAACGGTGTTTATGAGTGGCTTTTCTATGAGATTTAGGAATTGAAGATCACTAGAAAACAGTCCATTGTACCCTTAGTTTGTGCGAGTACATTTAGCGTGAAGCGAACACCTATCCTATTTCTTGTTCAACAGCGAATGCATCATGTTGTAACAACTATGTCTAATGCTATTTACAAAATTGGCTAGATATTATTCATCCGGCTGTTGAGGCGGTGTCCCGTTCGTCTCTTCTTCCAACTTTGCTCTTGCTTCAGCGTCTATAACAATAAGTGTTATTCATATATCTAAGAGAAATCATAAAATTCTTCAATATTAAAGTGCTTCACAAAATATTTTTACAAAATCAGCGGGTATTTCCGGCGCAACGTACGAGTAATTTGAGGTCACTCAAGCAGAGAGCGTATTTATATAATAAACAAATAAAAGCGAGTATTACCTTTTGCTGCTTGTTCTTTCCAGATTTTCTTGTTGTCCATTAGGCACGCAACCCATGGTTTCTTGATCTTAAATTTGGTAATTGCTTCTGTGCCTGTAATATTTTAAATATATGCGTGATCAAAGATAGAAAGTAAATTACTCCACATCATACATATTATATCTTACAGCAATGTTTACTTTCTTATGTCTAAGAAGACGCAGAATATATAACCAAATGTACTAGAAATGAGTAAAACATACCAGCGCTTTCTTCGTTTATTGGATCCTGACTAGCCTGACTCGTAGAATTCTTAGTATTGGAATGCAAGGGTCCCAAGATACACTCGAGCATGTCAGCGCACACTCCCATGCTAGGCTCCACAATAAAATCTATGAAACCGATCTGAGATTCAGCTACAAGCGTATTGTTTCTATCACACAGAGGGCTGAAGGGGAGGCCGAGTTCTCTCTCCTTGTCACCCTGAAGGAAGAACTCGTCGAGAAGACTCATTGTCCATCGATGGTGGAGGTCCCATCTCTGAAAACATTAGCCGCTTTTTAAATTAGGTAAGTGGGTAATTTTATTGGGTAAAAGTATAAATGTAACAAAGGTAAAATATACTTCATTAAACCAATATAATTCAGTAAAAATATAATTTAAATATTCGAAAAAATATATATCTATTTTCATTATTTTCTTAGATTATACTATCATGAGATACGTATTTAATTATATGCTCCTGTATACTTCTACGCAGCTTCTACGAAGCATTCCGCGAATGGACTTCACACATCTAGAGTTTACTTTATTTATTAAGTAATGCGAGTAGGTAGTAGACGCATACCTTAGCTGGATGGGATATATCGCAGCAATGCAACACCAGGGACACAGCTTTTGACTTGTCCACCGCCGGCTCAGCAAGAGACAGCAGAGACCGCATGTTCTTCAGTTGCTGGAAATGGAAGGACATGTCGGTCGCCAGCACCATGTCAATCACCAGCGTTCGGAATTCTCGGAACTCATCACGTGAGAGATTCTGGACTATATTGTTCTCTTCTTCCCGCATCAATCTGAAACGTACATGGGTGTATGTCGGTTATAATTTGTTTTGGTTTTAAATATGAAATCTATGGGTTTTTCCGCATCATATTGTTTTAGATTATGGCTGATGTAATACTAAGATATCAAGTTTCATATGTGTGAAACCATAGCCTACAATATAGCCAAATCCATTCTGTTTTTACATGAAACAAATATACATCTATCTCATAACTTTAATGATATGGCTAGGGTTCTATACAATCTGTACAATTATGTCTAATTTTATTTTAATTTGGTATTGCATGTCTGGGCCAAAATAGTTTTCCGAATTTAAATACTGAAGGTTAAAAGGTTAGCCAAACCAATTGACCTAACGTCAGTTCTGCTGACAACGGGTGATAGGGATCTTCCTAGGGTAATTTGTAATTATACGGCGATTCTAGGCTTAATTCAATGCTGTCAAGATGGCAAAGGGGTTGTCTTTTCGTATACGTTTTTATTGAGGATTATTACGATTTTTTATCCATAATGTTATGTAGGTACAATTTATCGCTTGGTGGCGAGATAAAAATAACGTTGACGTTTCATTAAAATTATTTTTGGTATAAATATTTACCTTTCAGACTAAACTAGACTGAGGAGTAATGCGTTATTGAGCAAAGTTAAGTAATTCGAACTAATTCGGACACGACTTACAAAATTTGAGGTGTCACCATTTTTAATTGTATATTTATATTAATTTATTCTATTCGTATTTAATGTCTATAGCATAGTATGTTATTATTTCAAAGTAAATTCTGAATCACATTTCTGAACGTGATAAATTATTCCAAGAGTCAAGTTAAGCTCGGTATTATAATATCCATCTTGTCAATAATTTATCACGACCTACCTAGGATTGATGAATCGCGTCTAGATTGTGAAAACTTGGAACTCTTACACTTAATATTTTATTCATTTTGAAATTATTGGAAAGAAAATGTAACTATGCTCTTAAAAATGGACGTGGGGATGATTTTTATTTTTACCCGGAATACTGTTAAATGGATTTACCTAACGTAACTTTAACACTTGAGACTTATGACCTGACTTATTTGGATTAGATCCCGGATTAACATATATAATTCTTTTTCTCCCGTTCTGATCACGGGAAAGGTAACTTGTGAAAGGTATGTGGATAAAGTCGAGAGACGACCTTAGTATTACATATTACTTCAGCTAACAAAAATCTATGTAATATTATTCTAAATAACTTCTAATTAGTATAATAACATCAGATTACACCAAATACTCGATGTATTAATTAAGTTCTGTGAACGTTACTCTACCAATACACGCTGTAAACAATACTATTTGCTAGAATTAATTTCTAATATAAATAAACACTCAGGTTATGTTCAACAACCCCACATTTTCAAGGGACCTCGTTAATATTCATTGATCTTTGCGAATGTATAATTATCAATTTAGGTTAGATTGAATTATAAATTCAATACGATAAAGCCGTGTACATTTTGGAGCCCCAAAAGACGTTAACATATTTGAATTATATTAAAATCGCTTTTTCGTATTATAGGTTACTATATGTTTATACTAGCCGCTTGAACCCTCCCCCCCCTTATAATCTCTTTCCACTTAAAAAGTAGCCTATGTTTTATCTCAGGCTCTAGACCATCTGTGTACCATATTTCATTACAATCGGTTCAGCGGTTTGGCCGTGAAAGCGTAAAATTATAAAAAGTTACAACCCCTCGCGCAACCTTTTGGGGGTTGATTTAAAAAAAATTGCCTATGTCCTTCTCCAGCCTTTAGACTATTTTTAGCGAGTAGTTTTAGCGTGATGGAAAGACAGACAGAGTTACTTTCGCATTTATAATATTAGTATGGATTATTTTACTTTGTATATTTTTCGTTTAATTTTTAATTCTTATTCAGTTTACATAGTGGAGTTTTACTTTATTATTTTATTCTTGGAAAGGTATAAAGCTAGAATTTAATTTAAAAGCTCTACAAACGAATTCGCCATCTCCACTAAAAATAAATCGATTCTGTCGCAACATAGAATATATCTTGATTTTATAATGTAGATTTGTAGATGCCAATAAAGTATCACAAATTCGATTTAACGTTCACAAAGTGTTAAAAGAACCGCCACCCGAGGGAAATTATATCGCGCTGCAAAAAATTCTGTCTTGCTTTGTTCGTGATATTTGAAATATTTATCATTTACTCTTTGTTATCGGTGGAATCGGTTTGCTTCTCATCGCAAAAACTTGTCTGTCTCTCACGTTAAAACCTTATAATACATAACTCGCGGAGAATAAATTGCTAAGACAAAATTCCTAGACATATTTTATAATTTCAAGCAACGTTTCTCGTAAAAAAACATTTAATAATACTAAGCCGTGTGAGTATTTTTGAGTTCAAAACTAGTTCTTTATAATATAAGGAAGATAAAAGAAGTAATTTAGACTAGTCTCATATTCCCAAGTACAAAATAAGTTGATTTTAATTATATATCTATTTTTATTTTTTCGTTTGGTAAATCGAAATATAAGTACCCCTTTTTTTTTTCCTACTCTCCATTATACAGATGATCCCTTTATCTTAGTCATTTCTTATTCTATGAACAAGTCTTCCCAGGTGCTCGCAAATCATCAAGTCATCCTCCTGCTCGATCGCCTGTATGTATGATAGTTTCTCATGAAAACACTCACCTAAAAGCAGCACTAATATGGTGATTCTCTAAAACAGCTCGGTCGTTGTATAGCAGAGCTGTATCCGAGCCAGACATCACGTGGAAGTTGTTTGTGGTGCCAGTGTGTTCGAAGTCGTGAACAATGGCTGCTACCAGCGTGGCGAAGATCTCCAGGTCTGATAACCAGTTCTGAAATCAATATAGGGAAAAACTTAGGTAGGTCTATTGTTTATTTATTTAGAGAAGTCTCTGTAGCGACCGATACTAATGCGCTGAGTTCTCAATTAATGATATTTGTTCGCGACTACGCATATCGAACCAATGGGGCCTAACGACTGGCCAGTCAGTGGTTCGACTTATCCAGGATCCTCCCTTTGGTTCAGAGGAAGATTACATCTTCCTTCCCACTCATCTCTATCGTCATAGAGAGTAGTCATAGATTCATAAGCTGAGTGTATAATTAATTATGTTTAAGTTTAACTTTGAACGTGTCAAACGAATTGTGAAGGGTAACAGAGGTGTTCTTCATGCGATAATGCGTTATGTATGGAAAACACCACAAAAGCAAATAAGGTGGACTTTAAGTACGATTTACATATTTCGGTCTCACAATAGTGTGTTATTTAAGACAACAAATCACCCAAAACGTCCATAGCGTATCGAATGACTTGAACAATTGCTGGTTATGTTCAAAATAATCTGATGACACAAAAGAATAATGTAAATGAATATAAAACAAAGACGGCTCTCTTTAATATGTATGTAGATGAAGAGTCGAGTAAGTTTGAATAAATTACGCAAATTGTTACACTTGTATTGGAGCGACATCTCCATCTCAAGTGTACGAAATTGATGTCTTGGGCAATTGCCAACGGTTTACAACCGTGCAATGAACTATTCATATTGTAAAACCACCACAATTAAAGATCCTTTGAATGTTATATTTTAATACTCTTATCTTCAATCGGAATAGCTTTATAACGTCAAAGCTATTTGCCTAAAATTTTCCAAGATTCTTTGAAAGGGTTTTATTAAAAAATGAAATTGCCTCCGTTTTTGTTTTACGCCCGAAGCAGTCAGTTTTAGGAGAGGGTTTTAAATAAAGCTGTATACGCTTAATTTTTATGACTGTGTATATAAGTACTTGAAATTAAGGTAGGTAATTTTCTCGCCGGTCTACCTTTTTTTATATTTATTAGTTAGTTCTAGCCTTTATTCAATATTTCTCATAAAACAAGTGATCAAATTAATATATTAACACACTTTTAAACATTACTTTGAACAACTAATCATTGAAAGGAATATTATAGGATTAATATAGTTTATTTTGAAAATTGACACGTACCATTTTGGGTGTTTTGTAGTTATTTAACAAGACAGAAATCTGATTAAAAGTGAATAATAAGTTACCATAAGGCCAGTTTGGCACAGCATGTAGTGCACGGTTTGCGCAACGTCAGCCGCGTGGAGATTGTTATGGTACGGGTTGTGAAACTTGCAGTAGCCCTCTTCTATCCGGCTAAGAAAGTTCTCGAGGGTCGGTGGTTGCACCTGCAGAAAGTTCATTGCAATCTATTAATCTATATCTATACATATAATAAAAATGTAACGAGTCGCTGTCTGTACATGGAAGATATATGAAAAAAAATATTATAGGAGACCTTTCTTAAAACAATAGACCCCAAAACAATGATTTTTGAAATTTTTGTCTGTTTGTCTGTTTGTTTGTGCACGCTAATGTCAGAAACGGCTTATCCTATCTAGATGGGGTTTTCAATGATATATTGTGGTAAGCTTCACTTAACATTTAGTGTTTAATACATTTCAATCGGTTGATAAATAAAAAAGTTAACTTTTGTTGGCGCGGGTTAGGTTTTCAAAAATGCTGCCCAAAGTCACTTTTCTACGCGGGCGAAGTCGCTGGCACAGCTAGTGTTCCATAAGGTTTCCACGCTGTATTTGACACAACTAGAATGGATACAGACAGCGCAAAAAAAGGATTCTGGAGATGAATGGAAGACGCTTTAAACCATAATGGGGTCGTATAACAAAAAAAACAGATTACTTATATTATAAACAAAAAAAAATGTTAAACGAAAAACAAGCTATAACAATAACAATAAGGTTTCCACGCTTCGTTCAGCATCTATGCATAGTTCCATATTCATAAACGTGTGCGTTATTTATGTATAAAAACATAACTAATATATTTAATAATCATACTTAGGTCTTATTTTAGTGTGGAAAGCAAGACGAAATGTATATGGTACGAGATACATATCAACCTAATTTTTTCAGTATGGTTTTATTCTTGTGGTCGATTTAAAATAAACATTCCCTATTTAATTCTAAAGTTAGAAGACTACTTCATCTAACAAAAGGTGGGCTTACAGCAAAAGATAATTAAAGATTCAAAGCTTCCTCACAAAAAATATAATCTCGCTAAGTAATAGTAAGGCTGCAATACTTGGAGCTATTTTTGTCATTTACATTCGTCAGCCATGTTAAAACTTTCTTCGCATGCAAAGTCTTACAAATGCGTTTTATCTAGATTAAAAATATTCTAGAAACTTCCACGGAAACTCCTTCAAGTTCTGAACTTAATAAAATTTTCCTTAATAAAGCATTCCGTTTTTAAAAAATCTTAATAATTATTAAGGCATCGCGCGATTTCGATTCTTGGAAAAATAAAAAATTCTTTATGAAGGAACGTTATTTGCGAAGAATGCACAAGTATCTCGGAGACTTTTTAATTAGTTATCGGAGTTTATTATAAGTTCAAAAGTATTGATTCAGTACGTTACAATATCATCATACCTACTCAATTATTATAATCTAAAAATTGGGATATGTTTGTACAAAATTTTGAACTGTTCAACAAGTAATTAAAGATTTTTTACTCGGAGTTCAATATGTACCTACTAAATGTCGGTGCCTAAATATATATTATTGTATTTATTTTATTAAAAAAATCCAAGCTCAGATACATTTCTACACTTGAGTTTAGTACTCATCTCTTAACAAATATCGTTTGTGTACCAAATATAACTTATCAACTTACCTTAAACTTATGTATCATTCCATATCGATTCAGAAGTTCGTAACCTAAGTATTTGACTGGGTACCCCGCGGAGGCTTCATGCAATGCGAACACATCGAACGACCATTCATCCAGACTCTGTAAAATAATAATTTATTATCTGTATTACCTAAATTGTTCTTAACATTAATTGACGAACCCTTACGTAATTAGTCTAATAAAATTTGTTATGTAGCTATCATGTATAAAACGAAATTTGAAATTCTCTTAATAATTAACTTGATATGACCGATATATTTAATTTTTTTTTCTCTGTTAATTTTTATAAAGAGAAAAATGCCTATGACACGGATTATATAGATTTCTATGAGTAAAATAATTTTAGTAAACAAATTCCAAACATACAATCAATTCAGTTGTATAATTTTAATCTCTTATTATCAATTAAATAAAAATGTAAGGTTATCATGTGCACAAAAATATATTCATAAATTATATATTTAAAACAACAACGTACATACGAGTATTATCATACGCACTTACAACCGAAGAAACTATTAACCCTAATTAAGACACTACTCGTATAATATATAAGCAACTATTTGACCCGGCGAACTTCCTATCGCCCTATAATCATGAAATATAAAAAAAAAAGTGAAGTGTTATTTTTTTCTTACATAAGAACCTTCTCCTAATAATAACAAGTACAACAACAACAAAAAAAAAAACAGCCAAATCGGTCAAGCTGTTTTCATATTATCTCGTAACAACGGAAAACGGGTTTCATTTTTATTTTTGTAGATTAATCTTAATAATTAAAATTAAGAGTAAGAAAGAAGAAACATAATATGTTTTTTCTTTTATAAAAGGCATTTCTTCTTAAATAACAATTTCAGGCCTTTCACAATTTCATAGTACGGTACCTTTTCGCCTGCTAAGTGTCGAGCGCATCAAAAACTATAATAGAACGCCTAGTTTTAAACTATTCGAATTACTGAAGCGCGCAATAACTACTAACGTTGAACTAAACTCCAACGAAGGCTTTA